>PVJS01000971.1:53647-109146 GCA_004027185.1 Glis glis
GGAACCGCAAAAAAAAAAAAAAAAAGATAAAGAATAAAAAATAGGGCCGGGGGTGTAGTTCGGAGGTAGAACGCCCCTGGGTTCAATCCCCAGTACTGCAAAAAAAAAAAAAAACTTAGCAAGAAGGGCTGGGGGTGTCGCTCAGTGGTAGAGCACCCCTGGGGTCCATCCCCAGAGCCACAAATTATGTTAAGTGAGATGAGCCAGTCACAGAAAGTGAAGGGTCAAAGGTTTTCTCTCCTATGTGGAGCTAGGAAGTGATCAGGATACAAGAGGGGTTTTAGATACCGGAGGAGAAACCCCAGTGGAGCGATGGAGGGGGCGTAGGGGAGGGTGTGTGTGGGAAAATTAGTGAAGGAAACACTTCCATTGACGTTATGTGCGTATGTGAAATTACCAGTGCTAATCTCAACATCATGTATGGGGAACTGGAGGGAGAGGAAGGGAGCCGGGGGAAGCTCACCAAGTGCTGTCTGCGTGTCTGTCCCTATCACGCTGAACTACGTTATGATGTGAGATGACAATGCACCAATAAAAGTATATTAAAAAAAAGAAGAAGCCGGGCGTGGAATGCCAGTACCTGGGAGGCTGAAACAGGAGGATCGCAGGTTCGAGGCCAGCCTCAGCAACTTAGCAAGACCCTCAGCAAGTTAGAGAGTCCCTGTTTCAAAATAAAAAAGAAGCCGGGCGTGGTGATGCACGCTTGTAATCCCAGTACTTGGGAGGCTGAGACCGGAGGATCGCAGGTTCGTGTCCAGCCTCAGCTACTTAGTGAGGCCCTTCACAACTTAGTGAGACCCTGTTTCAAAATAAAGAATAAAAAATAGGACTGGGGGTGGAGCTTGGAGGTAGAATGCCCCTGGGTGCAACCCCTGGCACCGCCAAAAAAAAAAAAAAAAGAAAAGAATAATAAACAGAGGTACCATTGGCGTAGGCTCTGAGACTCTCTGTACAAGGTGCTCTGTGAGGTCTTTCAGCATCCTCTTTTAGATTCTTCCAGAAGCAGGGACTCTTATTCTCTTTTTACCAGCGAGGAAACTGAGGCTCAGAGTGAAGAAACGACCTGCTCCAAGCATGGGAGCTCCTTCCCTGCAAGGCTGGAATCCCTGAGGGCACATGAAGCAGGATCCCGAGACCTATGAGAAACGGGCCTCAGTTACAAGAGTTGATTTAGTTTCCAGAAGATTCCATACTTGAGACATTTCCCTTGCCTTTCTTGGTTGATTTATTCATTTCTTTGAGGGATATTTATTGCACGTCCGCTCTGTGCCAAACAGCATGTTAATTGCTCTGTCAGTCCACAGACCGGGCCCCTCAGAGGGTTTCCTGGAGTCAAGGTTTCCCACATGTCCCAGGGGAGATGTAGAAGAAGAGAAGGCATGACGACTCAGGGGGTTGATCCAGGGTTCAGACAGCAGGAGTCCTCCAAGCAAGGCCCGGGGGGACCTGCACACAGGCCAGTTTAGCTGGAGTGCAGAGACCGGGGGCTGGGGGACAATTGGGATAAAAGAAGCTGGCGTCATAAGCAAGAGTCATATTGTAAAGGGTTTTGGGAGTTGGTTCCTTTATCCCAGGGCAGTAGGGATCCATGGAAGTTTGAGCAGGTAATGATGTTCTCAGGCGTATCACTTGGTGTCAATGCCTCGGGTGATAGGAGGAGAGACAAGGTCTCTAGCAGAGAGTCCAGTTAGTGAGACTCAAACAGCCGTCTAGGAGACACACGGCAGTGCAGGGACCAGCCATAGTGGCAGGAACAGATTGGTGACGAGTGCCGAGGGTGTGTTGAGGACATGAATGGGTGAAAGGAGGTAACAATGACATATGGCGGGTGGCTTGGGATCCGGACAAATGGTTCTACTAAGGAAGGGAACCCAAAGGGAAGAGGGTGATCTAATATGCCCAGTGGAGAAATCCACGGATGGATTAATAATTTAATGGACTTACTGGGTGGTCACTTAGGCAGGTGGGGTGCGTCTGGAGCAGGTGGGTCACTGGGGGCGCGGCCTTGGGAACTATATCTGTTCCTGGTCCCTTCCTTTGACTCTCTGCTTCTGGCTGCTCTGAGCAGCTTTCCTGCACCACACCTGGCTGCCATGATGGTTCTGCCTTGGAGCCAGCCAACCATGGATTGAACTCTGAAACCGTGAGCCAAACAAAGCTTTCCTCCTCTAAATTGTTCTTATCAGGTATTCCGGTCACAGAGACAGACAGGCTGACTAAAACAGTGAGGTACCAGCTGTGCCCAGATCTAGACTCTGCGGGAGTTGCAGGTAGACACCCCCAGGTCTGCAGCGCGCTCTCTCTTCCATGCCCTCCCATCCTTCTCTGCTTCCTCATTCTGCTTGATTTTGCTCCTGGTACTTATTTGCTTATTGTCCTCTGCACCGCTATAGAAGCTAAGGCTGATTCAGGCCAGGTGTGTGTGCGTGTGTGTGTGTGTGTGTGTGTGTGTGTGTGTGTGTGTGTGTGTTGTTCACAGTGGAATTTAGCACCTAGAACAGTGCCTGGTACTAGTGAATCCACCCACAGAGTGTGATCGAGGCCCCTGGCAAGAAGGAGGGAAAATGAGCTTGCCCTTGAACGGTGGAAGTGCTGGGAAGAGAAGGCGCCTCAGACAGAAACTTGGAGGGCTCTGTTAGAAAGAAGGACAGAGAAAGTTCTAGGAGCCTTCAAAGAACACTAAAAAAATGCCTCCCTTGCCAGGCGTGGTGGCGCACGCTTGTCATCCCAGTACCTGGGAGGCTGAGACCGGAGGATCCGGGTTCGCGGCCAGCCCCAGCTACTTAGTGAGGCCCTCTGCAACTTAGTGAGACCCTGTTTCAAAATAAAGAATATAAAATAGGGCTGGGGGTGTAGCTCGGGGGTACAATGCCCCTGGGTTCAATCCCCAGTACCGAAAAAAAAGAAAAAAAACGCCTCCCTCTTGGTCTTGCAAAGACCTTGCAAGCAAGCCAGGTGGTCGAACAGCAGAGCACTTGGGACTTTCGAGGGCTCAGACAGAGCAGCCCCTGGAGACCTGGTGACTTCTGAAAGCAGTGGACAGCCCAGATGGAAATATGAGTTCTTTGCTTTCTTTGTTCCTTCCTTCCCTTCTTCTACCTTTTCTGCATAGAAAAAATAATGCAGCCGAATGCGTGTGTTGCTTCTAGCAAAGATAAAGTAGGTGATTGTCACTTGTTAAATTCAGCAGAGAGATTTTATTTTTCAGGACAATTGGATCAGCCGTTCAGGGCTTCCATTCCAGGAGAGATATGTTAGGAAAGACGCTGAGGCCGGTTCCAGGCCCCTCTGGAAGGTTCTTTGCTCTTCCAGTGGTATCTGTTGGGGACACTGGACCTGGGTAGCAGCAGAGCTGACAGCATCCCCGCCTCCTGGAGAGAGTCACTTACAGTGAGTGACAACTTTCCAGAGCGCCTTCCGTCTGGCAGGGCGTGCTCACCAATGTGACGTCTGCCTTCCCGCGTCCCCGGTGCCTGGCGTGGGGACTTGTGCCGTTCTGTTGGTCTCATTGGCATTATTTCCTGGGGAGTTAAATCAGGCCGGAGCATGGTGGTTTTTTTTTTTTTTTACAGCCTGGTAATTTTTATGCCACCCCGGCAAACTGTGGCCCCATCGTTTATAAGTTCAGGCTTTCAATTTTGTCTGTCATTATTTTCTTCTTTGGCATAAATAATTTTGAGACATAACTCCACGCACCATAATTATTGGAGTCATATTAATTGACCTGCTGATAATTACAGAAGTGAAAAGAAACTACACACAGGCTGGTAAATTGCTGTCCTAGAAATGCTAATTCTAGACTCTATCCTGGAAAGAAATCTAAAGGCAAAAGCTTCATAGCATAGAGTGTATATGTGTGTGTGTATATGTGTGTGTGTGTGTGTGTGTGTATGTGTGTGTGTGTGTGTGTGTGTGTTACTAGGGATTGGACCCAGGGGCCCTCTACCACTGAGCGACACCCCCAGCCCTTTTCCTTTTCATTTTTTATTTTGAAACAGGGTCTCACTAAGTTGCTAAGGGTCTCACTAAGTTGTTGAGGCTATCCTCGAACCTGCGATCCTCCTACCTCAGCCTCCCAGTACTAGGATTACAGGCATGTGCCACCTTGCTTGGCAGAGATTTTTAAAAGTGTTAAAGCCGGGCTGGTGGCGCACGCTTGTAATCCCAGTACTTGGGAGGCTGAGACCGGAGGATCCGGTTCGTGGCCAGCCTCAGCTACTTAGTGAGGCCCTCCGCAACTTCGTGAGACCCGGTTTCAAAATAAAGAATAAAAAATAGGGCTGGGGTGTAGCTCAGAGGTAGAATGCCCCTGGGTTCAATCCCCAGTACTGCAAAAGAGAAGAAAAGAAGGAAAGAAAAGGAAGAAGGGAAGGGAAGGGAAGGGAAAAGAAGAAAAGAAAAGAAAAGAAAAGAAAAGAAAAGAAAAGAAAAGAAAAGAAAAGAAAAGAAAACCTTCCCAAATAGAAAACCAAGCACCCACTTAGGAAATGCTCCGTGGTAGACAGGAGCGTCGTTTATCTGCATGAGAAGGAGTCCCAGTGAAGGGCGTGCGGGGTAGAGGGGCGGCACTTGGGCCCTGAGTGCTTGTGCCTGGCTCTGCTGCCAGCGGGAGAGGCCTCCCGGGGAGGGAGGGAGGGCAGCTGGACCTTGGACGGTTGTGGGATTGTTGTATTTGTTTTCCGTTGCTACGTAACAAACTTCACAGCTTAAAACAATACCTGTGTGTTATCTCAGAGTTCTGGGAGCCAGAACCTCTGTTCTGCTGTGGCTGGCTTCTCTGCTAGGGTCCTCGCAGAGCGTACAACAAGGCATGGGCCATCTGCGTCCTCCTCGCGTCCTCTTCCGAGGTCACTAAGGTTGTGGACAGATGGCAGTTCCTTGTTGTCGTGGGTCTGAGTCCCGTTTGTGCTGGCTGTTAACAGGGGACCAGCCCCGGCTCTTCCAGACCCTGCTTTGGCCCTTGACTTGTGGTCCCTCCATGTTCAAAGCCAGGGATGAGGGATGGAGACTGTCCCTTCTGTCAAATGTCCCTCACACTTCAAATCTCTGGCTCCAGGAAGCATCTAGGCTCCTTAAAGAGCTGTCTGAATTCGACCAGGCTTGCTGAAGATAATTTTTTTTCAGTACTGGGGATTGAACCCAGGGGCATTCTACCTCCGTGCTACACCCCCAGTCCTATTTTTTATTCTTTATTTTGAAACCGGGTCTCACTACGTTGCAGAGGGCTTCACTAAGTAGCTGAGGCTGGCTGTGAACCTGCGATCCTCCTGTCTCAGCCTCCTAAGGACTGGGATTACAAGCGTGTGCCACCACGCCCAGCTATCTTTTTTTTTTTATTGGTGCATTATAATTATACATCAACATGGATTCATTGTGGTATATTTATACATGCACATAATTTGGTCAATTTAATTCCCCAGGAACCCCCCACACACACACACACAAACATCAACTTCCTCTTCTTTACTTGTCTTCTTTACAGTTTCATGAGCATGAGGGCCCCTTTTTAATCCCTTTCTTCTCTCTAGCTTACACATTTGAGAGAAGACACACAGCCTTGGCTCTCTGAGCCTGGCTTATTTCACCCAGCACGATGTTCTCCAGTTCCATCCTTTAGCCAGCAAATGGCATAATTTCTGTCCTCTTTATGACTGAGTAATATTCCATTGTGTGAACATACCACCTTTTCTTTATGCACTAGGGCACCTAGGCTGGTTCCATAACTTGGCCATCATGAATTGTGCTGCTGTCAACATGAGTGTGCACGTGTTGCTATGGTATTTTTTTAACATACTTTTACTGGTGCATTTTAATCATACATCTTTTTTTTTTTTGCGGTACCGGGGATTGAACCCAGGGGGGTTCTACCTCCGCGCTACACCCCTGGCCTTATTTTTTATACTTTATTTTGAAACCGGGTCTCACGAAGTTGCGGAGGGCCTCACTAAGTAGCTGAGGCTGGCTGCGAACCCCGATCCTCTGGTCTCCACCTCCCAAGTACTGGGATTACAAGCGTGCACCACCACGCCCGGCTGTAATCATACATCTTAATGAGGTTCCGAGTGATAGAAACATCCGTGCACACAGCACTTGGTGTTTCCCTCCAAATCCCACCCTACTCCCTCCCCTTTCCTGTTTCTGTTATTGAGATTGGTATGGGTAATTTTGTATATGTGCATAGCATGATTTGAACTGTTGATTTCATCAAGTGTCCCCCCCCCCTTTGCTTCCTTTAGGAAGTCCCTTTTTTTTTTTGCGGTACCGGGGATTGAACCCAGAGGCATTCTACCTCTGAGCTACACCCCCAGCCCTATTTTTTATTCTTTATTTGGAAACAGGGTCTCACTAAGTTGCGGAGGGCCTCACTAAGTAGCTGAGGCTGGCTGCGAACCCGGATCCTCCGGTCTCAGCCTCCCAAGTACTGGGATGACAAGCGAGCACCACCACGCCTGGCTAGGAAGTCCCTTTTGCTACCCAACTTCTCTCTGGCTTCCACATATGAGAGAAAACACACAACCATTCACTTTCTGAGACTGGCCAATCCCACTGAGCCTAATATTCTCTAGTTCCATCCATTTTCCTGCAAATGACATAGTATTCTGACTTTAATTCTTGTGGAAAGATCCCAGGAGGGACAGCACTGGGTCATCTGCCTGGGGACCTCAGTTATAGCTCTAGTGTCAGCCCTTCACAGTGTCACCTCCATTCGCCTTTGAAAAAAACAGGGAGAAAGCACGTGTCCCTGGGGGCTAGAAAGCTTGGGAGTCCATCTCAGAGTTCTGTGTACCCCCGATTAGAGGACCGATAATGTCCAAGCAGGTAACCAAATTAATTATCCAAATGACAACTTTTTTTTTTTTTTTTGCGGTACCGGGAATTGAACGCAGGGGCGTTCTACCTCTGCGCTACGCCCCCGGCCCTATTTTTTATACTTTATTTTGAAACCGGGTCTCACAAAGTTGCGGAGGGCCTCACTAAGTACAGAGAGAGAGAGAGAGACAGGGAGAGAGAGAGCAAGAGAGCTGAGGCTGGCCATGAACCCAGATCCTCCGGTCTCCGCCTCCCAAAGTACTGGGATTACAAGCGTGCGCCACCATGCCCGGCTCCAAATGACAACTTTGAATGTGGATTGCAAGGGCAGCAGCAGGCCCTTCCAAAGGGCGCGAGCTACCGAGTGGCCCATGGTGGCCCAGAGTTTGGGGGGTCCTGTGGGCTGGTTATTTCATGGTCTAGGCCCCAACCCCCTCGCTGTGTTTCTTTCGGCCACTAACAACCTCTTCTCAGCTTTCTTGGTTGCAAGGAGCCCAGCTTCTCACTGGGATAATTCTGCTGCTCGGGGACATTTGGAAATATCTAGAGAGATTTGCGGTTGTCATATTTAGAGGGGGAAGCTACCGGTGTCCACTGGGGAGAGGCCTGGGATGCTGCTAAACACCCTACATGCACAAGAGGGTCTCCCACAGCAAAGAATTACCCAGGCCCAAATGTCAGTAGAGATGAGATTGGGCGGCCCTGCCAAGCGCCTCTTTCCTGGCCCTCCCGAGTCTCTTTCTAGCCATACTGTGCATCTGCCTGGCTGACCTTGTCTTCTCCATCATAGGCCCGCCTGCTCCTTCTTCATGTGCCTTCTCCTCTGCTCCACGACTCTCAGGCCCCATAGCACGTCAGCACGCTCGGGCTACACCTCTCAGCACTGGGTTCTGTGTATGATAGGTGTGTGTGTGTGTGTGTGTGTGTGTGTGTGTGTGTGTGTGTGCCCATCCAACTGTGAGTTCCTCTCAAATACAAATGGTGGGCCGGGCGTGGCGGCGCACGCTTGTAATCCCAGTACTTTGGGAGGTGGAGACCGTAGGATCCAGGTTCGCGGCCAGCCTCAGCTCTCTCTCTCTCTCTCTCTCTCTCTCTCTCTACTTAGTGAGGCCCTCCGCAACTTCGTGAGACCCGGTTTCAAAATAAAGTATAAAAAATAGGGCCGGGGGTGTAGCGCGGAGGTAGAACGCCCCTGCGTTCAATCCCCGGTACCGCAAAAAAAAAAAAAAATACTAATGGTGTGTTTTTTCAATATCTGCAGCCCCCGAACTTAATACTATAATGCCATGTATACTTAGAAAATAGTAAGTATAAAGAGGATGGATGAGCTAGGCATGGTGGAGCACATTTGTTATCCCAGTACTTGGGAGGCTGAGACAGGAGGATCGCAGGTTCACGGCCAGCCTCAGCTACTTCGTGAAGCCCTCCGCAACTTAGTGAGACCCTGTTTCCAAATAAAGAATAAAAAATAGGGCTGGGGGTGGAGCTCAGAGGTAGAATGCCCCTGGGTTCAATCCCCAGTTCCACAAAAAATTTTAAAAAATAAATAAAGTTAAGTGGATGGATGGATTGATAGATATGGGAGCCCAAGAAAAGTTTCTAAAGGTAGACTATAAATAGTCCTCAGTTCTGTTCTGCCTGTCTTCTGAATGTCTTTCGTGTCTAGGGTCCAAGAGCTGATGTCCATCTCAGCCAAAGGGGCGGTCCATGGAAGGGGTGCTTCTCAGCGATGGGGAAGCAGGACCGCCCAGTTTTGAATCCCATCCCTACCCATTACAAGCTTTTGTTCCTATAGGCAGGGGAGTTAAGTAACTTCAGTTTCCTTCTCTCCAAAGTGGGGTCATCTCAGTCCCTACTTCAAGGGCTGCTGCACAGGTTCCGTGGAAGGCAGGGTGGAAGGCGTTCATTGCAGGAGGAATTCAGTAGAGAGCGCGTGTAAGGCTTGGTGGAAGGCGTTCATTGCAGGAATTCAGTAGAGAGCACGTGTAAGGCTTGGTGGAAGGCGTTCATTGCAAGAATTCAGTAGAGAGCGCGTGTAAGGCTTGGTGGAAGGCATTAATTGCAGGAATTCAGTAGAGAGCATGTGTAAGGCTTGGTGGAAGGCGTTCATTGCAAGAATTCAGTAGAGAGCGCGTGTAAGGCGGGGTGGGAGGCGTTCATTGCAGGAATTCAGTACAGAGCATGTAAGGCAGGGCAGAAAACAACCGTTTGCATGATGTTTCCTGGTTTTCCAAATGCCTCATTAATGAACTTCCCAAGAAATCCACTCGATGCAGGTCAGTACGGCTGAACACGGCGTGCACTTCCAAAGTAATATGCCTAGAAGTGCAGGACCCCAAACTGTGCCCACCAAGAAAGGGGCTGTCAACATTTAGCCCAGGAGATGGAAATGCTGATCCCCAGATCTGTCCACATAAACGACTTCTCGAAATGCTCCTAGGAGCCAGAGGCATCAGCTTCCCCCGTGAAGTGGGAAGTTATCTTTTCCCACTGAGGTGCGGCCCACCTGCAATAATAGAACCATTCCATGTCCCGTCTCCCTCTGCTAAACAGAGCCAGGAGACTCCATTCAATCTTTGGATGCCAGTCTCAATTTTTAACCTACTTGAGGATATAATGGAGAAATAATGAATATTAGTTTGATTTTGAGCCAGCTTTTATTTATTTTATTTATTTATTTATTTAATTATTTATTGCTGTACTGGGGATTGAACCCAGGGGCATTCTACCTCCGAGCTACACCCCCAGCCCTATTTTTTATTCTTTATTTTGAAACAGGGTCTCACTAAGTTGCGGAGGGCCTCACTAAGTAGCTGAAGCTGGCCAAACCTGCGATCCTCCTATCTCAGCCTCCCAAGTACTAGGATTACAAGTGTGTGCCACCCCGCCTGGCTTGAGCAAACTTTTAAAATGCAAGTTTTCTGCCTTGTCCCAAATATGATGATTCTGGATTTTCAGGGGGTGAGGCCCAGGGATCTATAGAATGGATAAATTCCCTGGGTAGTTTTTATATAGACAGTCATAGTCAGATATTAACACATAGATGTGGCTCTAGAAAGTAGATTGAGAATCTCAAGTTTATGCATAAGGAGGGATGATAGACTAAATGAAAAAAATTAACAAATGTCAACAGACCTGCTCATGGAGCCAGAATCCTGAGGGTGATATGCAAGTGATCAAATTTGGGGAGAAATAAATTAGTTTAACCAATTTATGCCCCACGCAGTTGTTTGCAGGAAGTTATCTTTGAATTTCATATACACATCTTCAACCGTGAACTTGATCAGGATATAAATACGATTTTACTAATGCTGCTTTAAATCAGAACATGTCTTTTGGAGTGTCAAGATAAACTCAGTGGTCTCCAGAGAATCCTTTCCACATCTCATATTCTGTTCGCTTACTCCCCTCCTCCCTCCTCCCTCCTTCCTCCCCTCCCCTCCTCCCTCCCTCCCTCCCTTCTCTTCCTCTTTATTCTCTTTCTCCATAGCTCACTCGCTTTCTTTCTCTGGTCCCTTCCCCCTAATATTTCCTTGGCGTTTATGTAACTGAATTAATTAGACCTATTTCTCAAGGAGTTGGTTTTCTATAAAGTTCCCGTTGCAGTTGGCATAACAGAAGAGCTAGCATATTAATCAAATGCTACAATTTGTTCTTTGTATCTGAACCGGTCCGGGCTGGGGCTCCGTGCTTATCTGTGGTCCGTTTGTCCCATTCTGTCCTGGCGTCTTTGGCCTGGGCGGCTGATGGGGGCGAGTGTTGGTTGGGCGTGGAGCGGCTTAACGGGGACACAGCCTATCTCCGTAGTTAGGGTTACAGAGTCCCCAGGATATAAAGTGTCTGTATGAAAATAAATAAGGGCCTTTCTTTCCCTTTGTTTGGCTGATGATATCGGTACCGTTTAATAGAATAAAATGATAAAAATCTTTGTCCTTTCTTAAATAACATGTTAATTGCCATTCTATGTATTCATTTTGTGTTTCTGAAATATATTCACTTTGTACATAGTTCTGCCTGCCAGGGCATTTTAAATCCTCAAACATCCTCAAATTTTATGTATTTAATGTAATCTTGGGAGTCTGGAGGGGGGTCCACTCCACACTGTAGCTCCTGAGAGATCAAAATTGGGTGTTTTCAGTTTGGGCCCGAGTATTCAGTTTGCCACAGAAAACAAAGGCCGTTCAAGGATTTGAGTTCATATCTTAAAAGCTCATCGGAAAAATTCCAAGCTATAGATTTTTTTTTCTCTCTCTCAGCAACATTTCAGATATGGAGTTTCTCCTTGGTTGCCTCTGTTCATGTTGCTGAATTTAAAATGCTACGGGGCTGGGGGAGAGATCTGTTTTCTCATCTGTGGAAGGAGGAGGTTGGGCTAACTGGGAGATGTCACTAGAGCCGTCACTCCTCTGCCAGCACCATGACAGACATCACTAATCAATCACCGCACGCCTACCTGCCAGATGCAGCCTCAGACTTCTTGTCAAGTCAGCACTCCAGGAAGCCACGACCAATCAATCAATGTTAGCCCAAGAAGTGAAGTCTGTCTGCCTTCCTGAAGCAAGTGCTATTTAATCTCTAGAATATGGCTGGATGGTTTACAAAAGTTCGCGGGCCATTGGGTGGCAGAAGGAAGAAAGTCAGCAGGCAGGGGCAGTTTAAAGTGCTGAAGATCAGCCAGGGGTGGCAGCGCACGCTTGTAATCCCAGTATTTGGCAGGCTGAGACAGGAGGATCGCAGTTTCGAGGCCGGCCTCTGCAACTTAGTGAGACTCCCATTTCAAAGTAAAAAATAAAATAAAGCCAGGTGTGGTGGCATACACTTGTAATCCCAGTACTTGGGAGGCTGAGACAGGAGGATCACAGGTTCATGGCCAGCCTCAGCTACTTAGTGAGGCTCTCCGCAACTTAGACCCTGTTTCCAAATAAAGAATAATAAAAAAAAGTTAAAATAAAATAAAATTTAATCCAAGCCAGGCGTGGTGGCACATGCTTGTCATCCCAGTACTAGGGAGGCTGAGACAGTAGTGTCACAGGTTTGCGGCCAGCCTCAGCTACTTAGTGAGGCCCTCCGCAACTTAGTGAGACCCCGTTTCAAAAAAATAAAGAATAAAAAAATAGAACTGGGGGCATAGCTCAGAGGTCGAATGCCCCTGGGTTCAATCTCCAGTACCAAAAATAAATAAATAAATACATACATAAATACAGAAATAAATAAATGGCTGGAGATATAGCTCAGAGGTAACACTGCTGCTGGGTTCAATCCCCAGTACCAAAAATAAACAAATAAATAAAATAAAATAAGGCTGGAGATATAGCTCAGAGGTGGACTGCCACTGGGTTCAATCCCCAGCACCAAAAAATAAATAAGTAAAATAAGAATAAAGTGAGGAAGATCTGCGATTGCTCCGTGTCGCGCTCCTTGAGGCTAGGCATAGGGTTTTTGTCCTGTCTTCCTGTGTTCAGCCGGCCTGGGATGCGAATCCTGTCTCTTAGGAGACACTACCCAGTGTCCGCTAAATGGTGCCTGAAGGCCGGAATGAATGAAAGATGGTGTGCTGGCCAAGCCTCTCCCCGCTCTCTAAGACTTGATATTCATGGCGTCTTCAAAGGACAGCCACGGCCTCTGCCATTATCGAGTTTCCTCCACTTTAATTCGGGCCACTGCTCCAGATGGGCAAGATCGCTTCTGTTCCTCTCCCTCCAGCATGAGTCGAAGCCGCCTGGCCTCCTGGGCAGGACTTGAAGAGCGTGCCCTCCGCCCGCCTTCCCCCCAGTCCTTCACAGACCTAGGGGGCCGTACCCCAGGTCCCCTGCCTGACTCTAAATTCTTCCAACTTAAGCTGGGTGCGGTGGCCCACGCTTGTCATCCCAGTACTCAGGAGGCTGAGACAGGAGGATTGCCGGTGCACGGCCAGCCTCAGCTCCTTAGTGAGGCCTCCGCAACTTAGTGAGACCCTGTTTCAAAATAAAGAATAAAAATAGTGCTGGGGGTGTAGCTCAGAGGTAGAATGCCCCTGGGTTCAATACACAGTACTACAAAAAATTAAAAATAATAAATAAATAAATAGGGCCAGGGGTGTAGATCTGAGATTGAATGCCCCTGGGTTCAATCCCCAGTACCGCAAAATGAATAAATAAATAAATAAATAAATAGGGCTGGGGTGGAGCTCAGAGGTAGAATGCCCCTGGGTTCAATCCCCAGTACTGCAAAAAATTAAAAATAATAAATAAATAAATAAATAAATAGGACCGGGGTTATAGATCTGAGGTAGAATGCCCCTGGGTTCAATCCCCAGTACCGCAAAATGAATGAATGAATGAATGAATGAATGAATGAATAAATAAATAAATAAATAAATAGGGCTGGGGGTGTAGCTCAGAAGCATTAAAAAAAATCCCAAAACAAAACTCCGCTTTTATTTAGTATTCGTTATACCTGCAGATGAAAGATTCGGGGAAAGGGGCCAGAGCTGTTAACGGGACACGGCAGAAGTCCCCTCGCTCCTGGTCTCCTGCGCGTCTCCTGCTCCTCCACCTCTGCCCTTGCATTATTAAACGATTTCATTTCTCCTTGCTTCTTTTTTTTATTAACTGTGCTGTTATGAATAATTAACACAGGCAAACGTTCTTATGCTTATATATCCTGCTCGAAGGTGATGACTCATGGGCTTCAGAAACGCCAGGAAATTCCTAGCCTCTGTATCTTTGTTACTCCCTCTCCCCAGCACTGCTGGGCTCTCACTCCGTACGGAAGTCCTGTTGCGTGTCTGTTGTGCCTTCGAATCCTGCGCTTTGTGTCTCTTAACCTCTCTCTCATCTTTTCACATCTGTACCCTTTTATGTTTATCCTTATTTATTTATTTATTTGTGGTCTTGGGGATGAAACCCAGGGGCATTCTACCTCCAAGCTACACCCCCAGTCCTATTTTATTTTATTTAATTTTTTGTTTTGTTTTGTTTTGAAACACGGTCTCACTAAGTTGCTGAGAGTCTCACTAAGTTGCCGAGGCTGACCTGGAACCTGCGATCCTCCTGTCTCAGCCTCCCAAGTCCTGGAATGACAGGCCTGCACCACCACGCCCGGCTTATGCTTCTTTTTGGGTACTGTCCAGGGATCTGTGGCCTTCTCTTGAGCAGTATCTCGCCTGCTGGTCTACCTATCCGCTGAGTTTTTATTTCTAGGGGGTCTTGGGGCGAGATGTTCGCCACGTCTTGTTCATCTTTAGAGCTCCAGTTACAGCCTCAGGGTTGAAATCTTTCACAACGTTCTCCTTTGATGTTTTCAGAGCATGGTCTTCAGGCCGCTCACGCTTGAGTCTCTGGCCCTCTTACTTGCTGGCTTTTGTCTTGGCCGGTTCCTGGACGCGGTGGGATCTGCTCCTGGGAGCCAGCGCTCTGCAGGGCCTGCGAGCCCGCGCTGGGGAACTGGCTCTCCAGGAAGATTTTTCATTTGCTCCGTGAGATGTTCCTGGCATGTCAGGAACAAGACCGAGTTGCAGGTTAATTTTTCATTCTGAGCTTCCCAATTCTGGCTTTTATCACTCACATTCTAGTCTCCAGAAAGTCGGACGCCTCAGGTTTTTAATGCTCAGTTGAAATGTCCCCTCCCACCCAGACTCCCAGGAGATTCAGTGGACTGGGGTCAGGGGATTAGCCTACATGCTCACTGAGGGTGCGGCCGTCAGAGCATCCTGGCCTTACACGGGTCCTAAAACGACTTCCTGCTTCTCCCTGACCCAAGGCCTTGTCTAGATCCAGCCCCAGGGAACGCAGGTGGACCTTTCCCGGCAACCAGGCACCCTTTCCTTCCTGGCCACAGCATGCTTCCTGCTCGGCTTCTTTTTCTTCTCTTCCTCTCCTCTCCTCTCCTCTTCTCTTCTTTTTTAGTACTGAGGATTCAACCCAGGGGCATTCTACCTCTAAGCTACATCCCCAGCCCTATTTTTTTTTTTAATTTTTAACAGGGTCTCACTAAGTAGCTGAGGGTCTTACTAAGTTGCTGAGGCTGGCCTCCATCCTGCAATCCTCCTGTCTCAGTCTCCCGAGTCACTGAGATTACAGGCCTGTGCCACTGGGCCCTGTTTGCGCTCTTATTTTCCGTTCCCTCTTTATTTTGCCACCTGGTCGTTTTCCTTGCTTTCTTGGAAGTCAGCTACGCAGTTGTAGGACTCTTTGTTCTCGTCTAGCATGTCCCGGGGTTTGAAGGCTTGGGATTTTCCAGTTGTCCTCATTTGCCATGTAGCCAGAACCAGGAACTTATTACAAGCTCACGGTAAAATATTCAAACACTACATAAGGATGTGTGTTGAAATACGAGTCTCCTTTCCACCTGAAATTGGCTTTGTCCTCAAACCACCTTGTCAGGAATTTTCTCAGGCATATTTCTAAAAGCATGTTATACATAGACAGCATACGTGCATGTACATAAAGCATAGAGATTCACTTACGCCATCAAGAATACCTTCTACTCTCTGCACTGCAGTTAATGTATTTTGGAACTCATTGCACATTGGTGCACCTCGCCTTAGCGCTAGTCTTTTTTTATGACTGCGTAGTACTCCATTACGTGGACGTACCATCTTTTTTTCACCAGGTTGCCTATTATTGGATGATTTTGTTTTCAGTTATTTTCATATGACAGCTACCACGCCTATACAAGTCTTTCCTTGTATATTATTTAATATAATGCTCATTGTCTATTTCCCACTCTGCCCCACCCTGCCACACTGTGAGTTCCTATAGCCAAGCACTTCATCTTTCATTGGTAACCACAGTACCTGGCACGGGGCCTGGCTCTGAGTGGGTGTATACTTCATCTTTGTTTCATAAGGAACTGCTCACTAGGAAGTCAAACTAGCAGCCGACTCAGTTGCAACCTCCAGAAAATTTGTTTTGTTTTGTTTTGTTTTGGTACTGGGGATTGAACCCAGGGGCATTCTACCTCTGAGCTACATCCCCAACCCTGTTTTATGTATTATTTCAAAACAGGATCTCGTTAAGTTGCTGAGGGTCTCGCTAAGTTGCTGAGGCTGGCGTCGAGCCTGAGATCCTCCCATTTCAGCCTCCCAAGTACTGGGATCACAAGCACGCACCACCACCTGGCTCAGCAAATATATTTTAATTCCAGGAATAAGGACAGGTCTTGACTCTTCAGTAGTCTGTAACTGTGGACTGAGCACCCCCTCTAGTCTAGACCCCAGCTCACCCACGCAGTCTTTACAACAACCCTGGTAGATGCAGGGTTTTATGGTCATGCTTTACAGACAAGCAAACTGAGGCACCGTTTCATAACTGTGATAGCTGGAGGTCAGATCTGAAGACAGTTGTGTCTGACATCAACCCCTCCCCTCCTGCCTAGTGCTTCCTGATTAATAATCCTATGGATGCCGGGTGTGCTGGCCCATGCGCTTGTCATCCCAGTCCTTGGGAGGCTGAGACAGGAGAATCACAGGTTCGCGGCCAGCCTCAGCTACTTAGTGAGGCCCTCCGCAACTTAGCAAGACCCTGTTTCCAAATAAAGAATAAAAAATAGGGCTGGGGGTGTAGCCTGGAGGTAGAATGCCCCTGGGTTCAATCCCCAGTACTACAAAAAAAAAAAAAAATCCTCTGGACGTGTTTAGCAGTTCATTCATTCAGTCCATCAACAGGTAGGTATCTGCTGGGAGTAATACCTTTCAGTGATGGACGGAAACATTCCTCCCTGGCAGAATTTAGGATGGAAAACCAGGGTCAGGTTAAGCAAGCATGCATGCATGCATGCATGCATGCATAAATAAATAAATAAATAAATAAATAAATAAGCTAGCTAGTGTGATGAGCGGCCTGCAGCTGCAGGCGGGATAGGAGCACGGGCTTCCCAAGAGTAGGAGGTCCAGCCGGGCCGGGGTCCCGGGGAGCGCGGGGTGGCCAGGGGTGGCCCGAGCGCCCTGCCCGTCCCCTCCCAGGTCCTGCGTCCCGCTCCTGAAAGATGGCTGAGCCCCTTCCTCCTCCCCAGCCCGTTCTAATTTTAAAGCCTGCCTCCCTTGATTGCAAGCCCGATTTGGGAACAGGCCGAGGATTGGCTCGCAGCTCGGAGCCTCCACCAATGAGCGGGGCGGGAGGTGGGGCGGCGTCCCTTTAAGCGGCCGGAGGCAGCCCGGGGAGGCTGGAGCTGCTTCTCCCGGGCCGCGGAGGAGGTTCTCCCGGGGCGCCCCGGCATGCTCCCCCGCTCGCCCCGAGCCCGGCCAGGGCCCCCCGGGGCTCCGCGCCGGTGGCCGACCCCCCGCGGGGCGGTGTAGCGGGGTCCCAGCGCCCCCCGACCCCCGCCTGCAGCGCAGCTTCCCGCCCCGAGCCGCGGAGGCCGAGCCGCGGAGGCCGGGCCGCGGAGGCCGAGCCGGGTAAGTGGCCCGCGGCGGGGCGATCGGAGCGGGGACAGGAGGTGCTCCGGGGCCCTCGAGCCCCCCGGGAAGGAGACCAGGCTCCGGGAAACTAGCCCGTGCCCGGGTGCGCCTGGGGACCCGGGGCCGTCTGGCCTCTGGCCTCCTGGCCTCCTACCAGCTGTCCAACAGTCACTTTATTAACGCACAGTGGCGCTCGGGTCTCCGGAGGAGGGGGCGGTCTGTCTGCATGGAGACTTCTTCAGCGGGGGAGGGGAAACGTCTCCGAATTGGCTTTTTTTTTTTTTTTGGTGATGGTTGTTTCCTAAAAAAAAATTCATTTCCCTTAAAGATCTAAAACGCCTGTACTGCGGCGCCTTGACCTACTTATTTCCGTTAAGCGATCAAAAAAAAATATATATTTCTTCCCGTCTCCAGAAGCAGAAATGATAGAAATGACGTTTGAAAAAATCCAGCTTCCTGCAGGCAGGAAGAAACCTTTGGCATCCCTTCCTATCAGGAGTCAGGCTCCTTCCCTGAAAAACGGAAGCGCCGCTCCTTGAGCTAGGACGTGACCATTTTCGTTTCTTTGCTCCCTGGTGTAGACGTGTGCAAGTAAGCCACTTCGGATGCATTCGTTTCTTTCCTTCGAGTTGGAGCGGGGGAGAGGTCCGCTTCCCTGGCCGTCCTCGGTCTATCCATAGAGCAGGCTGTTTGGAGAAAGCTGGGGTGCAGTGGGGGGCTCGGTCCTGCTGTCCTAGGAAGCCCCCATTCCCCCTGTCAGCTGCTTACCAGGAGGGTTAGGACTCGGTGAAGACTCGGATCCTCATGCAAATGTGTGCACATCTTACTTAAAACCAGGGAAAACTTAAAACCAGGAGGGCGCGTGGGTGGGGAGGGCTTCAGAGACGCAGCTTCAGCCCCCACCCCACCCCCACTCCCATCTGTGCGCCTGTTTGTACCTAAGCGAGGAGTTGGGAGGGAGCTAGCTGCTGCAGCGGGTTGGAGTGTCTTTTTTTTTTCTTTTCTTTCTTTTAAGATAGGGCAGCTGGAAGACATGTCTTCCAAAGTTGGAGCAACGTCTGCGGCAGGGATTGCCAAATTCCACTTCCGCCCATATTAAATGGTTTTGGCTTTTAGCAGCCCTGGTTTTCTGCGGGGATGGCTTTTATTTGCAGTTGTTTAGACGGTGTGAATCATTTGTATACTTTGGGTTCCGGGGCTTTCTGCATACAGATGTTTTTATCTGTGCAACTAGTGGAGTAATTAGAGAGGTGGATATGGCCCGGTCTACTGACGGAACAGACACCACCAGGGAAGGATTTAGGCCTTTCGGGGTGTGTGTGTGTGTGTGTGTGTGTGTGTGTGTGTGTGTGTGTGTGAGTTTCAAATCAATTGCCAAGTGTTGGCATTGGGCAATTCAGGTAAAGGTGTGGAGTGAGCTTAGCAACGAAGAATTTAGATTTGCAGCTAATTCTGCTCGTCCTACCATACACCATCATCCCAGGAGGCCATCCTGTGAGGGGGGGGAGGCTCCTAAAGATGACGGCGTGTTCTTAGTCACCGACTCCCAGCGCTCCCTGGATTGCTGAGAACCTGCCAGGAGGAACGGGGTGGATGGAAGTTTCAAGAAATGCAGAAATCAGAAGAGGCCCTCCCTGAGCAACTTATTTCTGTGTGAAGGAAAGGAACACTTTGTTAGAATAACAAGTCGTGGCTGCTTTTCAAGAGAGGGGAAAAAAAAAAACGGTTCTGTTCTGAAGACAGATCGGTTCTGAGAGTGTGAATCATTTGGTGCAGGTTGGTTTTTTTTTCTCCTTCTCTTTTGCGGCTGAGAGTTG
Source organism: Glis glis (assembly GCA_004027185.1). Classification (NCBI taxonomy): domain Eukaryota; kingdom Metazoa; phylum Chordata; class Mammalia; order Rodentia; family Gliridae; genus Glis; species Glis glis. The sequence goes on from PVJS01000971.1 coordinate 72,653, forward strand.
GGGATGATTAAACGTCCTGTCTGCAGGAAATTACCAGGAGAGCACAGCTTTGGGTGTAATACAAGAACGATCTGTTACTCTGCAGTCTGTCTTCAAAGACCCCTTCCAGCTCGTTCCGTCTTGCTAATTGCTCCATCCACATTAGCCTGTTAATTATTTTTTTTTTCATCTTTGGGGTTGTACTTCCGTAGGAGAAACTCAACTCCCTCTCTCCTTCGCTTCCTGATCTTTTAAAGATAGAACTTATTTTTGAGACGGTTTTATTGAGCCTGCTTCCCAGCAGGAAAACCTTGGCTCCTTTTTCCCAAGATTTCCTCTAAGCTGGATCTTTCTCCTGAGGGACACAGCTGTCTCGGGGAACAAGATGCGTCCCTCGGGAGAGTTGGGGCCTGCCAATTTGGTGGTGACATTTATGGTCTTTGTAGAGCCGTTTGCAGAGAAGGCGGGGTGGCTCCGTGCCGGGTTGACCCTAAAGCCCATCCACGGTGCCAAAAATGGCACTAGAAGGACTCTACGGGACAAACGAGGGACACACCGTGGGGCTTTGCGGAGTGGTGTTTGCAGAGACTCGTGGTTTTTAATAATTTGGAGAAACAGATCTCAGAGATGCTGCGTTCCCAAGATCCTCTTCTTCATCTTCCCTGAAAGAGATGTGATCATAGGAAGCATTTCCTAGTGTAATAAAACAGGGGGGCTCGGGGAGATTATCAACTCGTGTGCCACCCTGATGTCGATGGGAGGAAGCAGAGGAAATCGTGTTTTTAGCTACCGAATAGCGGGCTGGCAACCCTCGTCGAATATAATGGAACGTTGCGGAAGTCGCCTTGAGGGTTGGGATGCAATAGTCCAAAGAAGTTTCCTTTTTGATTAAAAAAAAAAGTCTCAGAATCTCAATGACAGCCGCATGCCAATAATCCCAGGACTTGGGAGGCTGAGATAGGAGGATTGAAGGTTGGAGACCAGCCTCAGCAACTTAGAGGGACCCTGTTTCAGCATTAAAAATAGAAAGGACTGGGGGTGTAGCCCGGAGGTAGAACACCCCGGGGTTCAATCCCCAGTACCACAAAAGGAAAAAAATCTAAATAGCAAGGAATTCTTTCTAAGACACTTATTGATTACAATGCAGGGTGTGTGTGTGTGTGTGTGTGTGTGTGTGTGTGTGTGTTGACATTCTTTGATCATATCTGCTTGCTCTAGGTAAAGCAAAGGGAGACTGGTTTTTATTTTGGTTTTATGGTACTGGGGATCGAACCCAGGGGCATTCTACCTCTGAGCTATACCCCCAACCCCTTTTTATTTTTATATTTTAAATTTTTTTGTGGTACTGGGGATTGAACCTAGGGGCATTCTACCTCTGAGCCACACCCCCCAACGCTTCTTATTTTATTTTTTATTTTTGCAACAGGGCCTCACTAAGTGGTTGAGGCTGGCCTCTAACCTTCGATCCTCCTGTCTCAGCCTCCCAAGTACTGGGATTACAGGAGTGCACATACCCAGCTAAGACACTTTTTTTCTTTCCTATTTATTTATTTATTTTTGCAAAGATTGTAATCTGGATGTCTTCCTAAACGGAAGCTGTAGGGTGGGTGGAAGGAGGAATGCAGGTACCATGGAGAAGCTAGGGACTGATTTTTCCTGTAAGTGTCACCCGAGGCCTCAGAGAACGGCTTCACATTTGACCTTCAGCAGTCAGCTTGTGCGCAGCAATCGCTGTACCTATCACGAGGTCTCCCTCCTCGCACAACACCACCTCAGGCGGGCGCCAGACCCCGGGCAACATCGGATATGACGTCACTTATCACAGCATTGACAGGACAGTTACTCGACTTCTTGGGAACTTGTGTAGAAAGTTCTACTGTGTTTACATCGAGATCGATGGCTACACTTAGTCACTGGTTTTATTTATTTATTTATTTATTTATTTATTTGTGGTACTGGAGATGGAACCCAGGGGCGTTCTACCTCCAAGCTACACCCCCAGCCCTATTTTTTATTCTTTCTTTTGAAACAGGGTCTCACTAAGTTGCGGAGGGCCTCACTAAGTAGCTGAGGCTGGCTGCGAACCCGCGATCCTCCTGTCTCAGCCTCCCAAGGACTGAGATGACAAGCGTGCGCCACCACGCCTGGCTTATTTATTTATTTTAATGATTGAGGCTCTGTTCTGGCTTCTGTTGTATTGGATTTCAGATTAGTTCTGATTTTGAGCATGAGGTCATTGAGCCGTGATGTCTCATTTTGACATATTATACATGATTGTAGTAATAAACAGAAGGAGAGCGGTGAATTTATTGAGACTGTGCTCAACACAGACGCCAGCTCTTCTCCATCTTTCTCTGACTTTTCTGTGCCTAAGAATGCCCTCCAGAGTGCCCGCCACACAGGGTCTGTGGGGAGGTTTGGAAGTCCGCATATTAAAGTGCATCCCAGCCTGTTGTGGAGGTGCACGCCTGTAATCCCAGTACTTGGGAGGCTGAGGCTGGAGGATTGCAGGTTCGAGGCTAGCCTCAAGCAATTTTGCAAGGTCCTTCAGCAACTTAGAGACCCTGTTTCAAAATTAAAAAATAAAGTAGGGCTGGGGGTGTAGCTGGAAGGTAGAATGCCTCTGGGTTCAATCCCCAATACCAAAAAAAAAAAAAAATGTATCTCACCAGCCGTGGTGACACGCCTGTAATCCCAATACTTGGGAGGCTGAGACTGGAGGTTCACAGGTTCAAGGTCGGCCTCAGCAACTTAGTGAGACCCTTATCGACTGAACCAGTGTCCAGGAGGCAGCGGCCCATGAGGGCCTCATCCATGTAGTGCCCCGTGATGGAATTTGGGGGGACCCCATGGGGGGAAGGCCCTGGTGCTAATTAGAGGAGTGTCCAGCTCATTTGCCTAGGGGGTCTTATTTATTTTTTTATTTTTGGCACTGGGGACATTCTACCTCCGAGCTCCACCCCAGCCCTACTTTTTATTCTTTATTTTGAAGCAGGGTCTCACTCAGTTGTGGAGGGTCTCACTAAGTAGCTGAGGCTGGCCGCGAACCTGCGATCCTCCTATCTCAGCCTCCTAATGACTGGGATGACAAATGTGCGCCACCACGCCCGGCTTGGTTCACAGTCTTGATTGAAGGGTGAGTGCATTTGGTGGTGGCTTTCTTGCTGGGAGGAAACAGGAGCATGTGTATATGTGTTTTTTATTCTCTCTCTCTCTCTCTCTCTCTCTCTTTCTGTACTGGGAATGGAATCCAGGGGTATTCTACCACTGAGCTACATCCCAACTTTATTTGGTACTGGAGGTTGAACTCAAAGACATTCTACTTCTGAGCTACACTCCACAGCCCTATTTTATTGTTTATTTTGAAACAGGTTCTCACTAAACTGCTGAGGCTGGCCTCAAACCTGCAATCCTCCTGTCTCAGACTCCTAAGTACTGGGATTACAGGCATGTACCACCATGCCAGGCTGCCTGGGGGTCTTTAAGTGCTCCATGAAGACCACCCCAAATTAGATGAATTGATTTGTGAGGCATATTAAAGCCCCCCAACTTTTAGAATCCTTTTTTTCTTCTCCCTCCAGAGGCCTTGCCACAATTCCCAGGGCCGCTTCCTCCCCTCCGATCCGTAAGGCCCCCGCAGCATCCCCCCACCAGCCAGAGGCTGGGAGGCCTCTCCCCATGTCCACCTGCAGCCCCCTCCTCCGCCTCCGTCCCTGCGTCCTCCCTTGACCTAGCCTCTTGTGCTCGATACGTGGACCACGCTGACTTATCTGGCTGATTGCTGCAGGAGGGGGCACAGGCGGGACAAAGCGCCCGGCCTCTGAGCCTGGCCCTAGCTGCCCGTGAAACGGAATGCCCACGTCCTCCCTTCCCCGCCGGTACAGGTGACCGAGGTCCCCGAGGGCACGATGGGCTTTGTTCAAATACATTTAGAAGACTTTCTCATGGTGCCTGGGAGTCGCGGGTCCCTTACTGGGATCTGGGGCCACTGGGGTGGTGAATTGCTCTTCTACAAAAGAAAGCAAAAAAAAAAAAGTATTTGTTTTTGTGTATTTGGAACAGGTAATATTCTAGGCCTTTCTCTCTCGAAGAATTGCAATTCTTAGGAATAAATCAAACCCTGAGAGGCCTCAGAGTACAGAGCCCAGTTTACCCAGGACTTGGCTCAGTCCTCGATGTGGCTCTGAAACATCTTTTCAATCCCACTTTATTTTATTTTTTTAATTGAACCCGGGGCATTCTGCTTTCAAGCCACACACCCCCAGCCCTGCCTTATTTATTTATTTATTTATTTATTTATTTATTTATTTTGCGGTACTGGGAGTTGAACCTAGGGGCATTCTATCTCTGAGCTACACCCCCAGCCCTATTTTTTATTCTTTTATTTTTGAAACAGGGTCTCGCTAAGTTGCGGAGGGCCTCACTGAGTAGCTGAGGCTGGCTGCGAACCCGGATCCTCAGGTCTCAGCCTCCCAAGTACTGCGATGACAAGCGTGCACCACCACGCCCACCCCGTTTTTTTTTTTTTTTTACCTTAAAACAGGGTCTCACTAAGTTGCTGAGGGCCTCAGAAAGTTGCTGAGTTACTAAGTTAAGTGGCTGAGGGTCTCACGAAGTAGCTGAGGCTGACCGTGAACCTGCGATCTTCCTGTCTCAGCCTCCCAAGTACTGAGATTGCAGGTGCGCGCCACCACACATGGCCCCAGATCTTCTGTTTTATTTTGAGACAGGGTCTTGTGACATTGCCCAGGTTGGCCTTGAACTTGCGATCCTCCTGCTTCAGCCTCCCAAGTTACCAGGAGTACAGGCATGGGCCATCACACCTGGCTTGAATACTTTCTGTGACAGGTCACATCGTAGATGTGGAACCCACCAGTACACAGGGCTGACTGGGCACATCTCTGGGCTCAGTGTCTTCATTAGATGTGAAGCAAGTTTCTCAAACTTAATAAATCAAAACACAGCCAGGTGTGGTGGCGCACTCTTGTCATCCCAGTACTTGGGAGGCTGAGACTGGAGGATCCGGGTTCGCGGCCAGCCTCAGCTACTTAGTGAGGCCCTCCGCAACTTAATGAGACCCAGTTTCAAAATAAGAAGTAAAATAGGGCTGGGGGTGTAGCTCGGAGTTAGAGTACCCCTGGGTCCAACCCCCAGCACCAAATAAATAATAATAATAATAATAATAATAATAATAATAAAATATAATGAAATAAAAACACAACATCAGGCTAATTCCCGTCTCTAAGCTTTTACAGTGTCAACAAGCACTTCCAGCCGCCAGCTGCCTGAGCTAAGAACTTCGGGCATCTTTGAATTTTCATCTTTTCCTTATACTCCCATCTCCAGTTTAATGGGAATAAATCCTTTCCATTCTGCCTCAAAAATATCACCCAAGAACCGAGTGGTGGTGCACGCCTGTAATCCCAGTACTTGGGAGGCTGAGACAGGAGGATCGCAGGTTCGAGGCCAGCCTCAGCTACTTAGGCCCTCCGCAACTTAGTGAGACCCTGTTTCAAAATAAACAATAAAAAAATAGGGCTGGGGGTGTGGCTCGGAGGTAGAATGCCCCTGGGTTCAATCCCCAGTACCACAAAAAAAAATAAATAAATAAATCACCCCAGTTGGGGACAGGCTGGGGGGAGAGAGGAGGAAGGGGAGGCCCGACTAGACGGAGGCTGGAGGTTACTTTGTGGGCAGCAGAAAATGTTCTGGATTCTGACAGGGCGTGGCTATGTGGATGTTAGCATTTATCAAATTTAATCAAACTGCGTGGAAGAGCTACGCATTTTGCTCTATGTAAATCCCCCCCAATAAAAAGTATGATGGGAAAGATCTATGCCCCCAATGGGACCACTGTGCCCCACCTGTCCAGGTACGCCTCTTTTGTTTATCACCTTGATTACATGACGAGCTTCCCTGGCACCTAGTGGTAAGGGGTTGATTGCGATCATACGAATGGCACAGTACGCGCACCGTAAGGTGGCACAGGCTTGCAGAGGACCTCCGCGCAGGCTCTCGCTTGCTTTCAATCGTCTCTCGATCACGTTACACCTAACATCTGCTCACACCTGCACAAGGCTTCCCCTTGCCATCAGGACGGAACCCAGATGTTCCACCATGATTGCTGAGACCCTGCCTCTCCAGGAGACCCGGCCCCTGCTCCCTCCTGGAAGAGCAGCTCCTGCCCGGCCACCAGCGCCCGGGCTCCAGCCCCGGGGCCTGTGCACACTCCACGGCCTGCCCCTGGGGCCTGTGCACACTCCACGGCCTGCCCCTGGGGCCTGTGCACACTCCACGGCCCGCCCCCGGGGCCTGGGTACTCGCTGCTCGGTCCGCTGGGGGTGCTCGTGCCCGGCGCACGCTCTCCCATCGCTCAGGTCTCCCATAAACACCAGCTGGGAAGAGGGCCTCTTGCTTAGTCCTGCATGTTTCTACCTCCATCGCCTGCGTTCTTCCTGCCTACAGGACCTTGTTAACTTCTAGGCTCTTCTCCCAATCTGAAATATTTCTCTCCTCCTCCTCCTCCTGCTCCTCCTCCTGCTCCTCCTCCTCTTCCTTCTCTTCTTTCCTTCCTTCCTTCCTTCCTTCCTCTCTCTCTCTCCCTCTCTTTCTCTCTCTCTCCCCTCTCTTTCTTTCTTTCTTTCTTTTCTTTTCTTTTCTTTTCTTTTCTTTTCTTTTCTTTTCTTTTCTTTTTCTTTCTATTAAACCCAGGGGCGTTCTACTTGCAAGCTACACCCCCCCAGCCCTTTTTCTTTTTTATTTTGAATCAGAGTCTTGCTAAATTGCTGAAAGTCTCACTAAGTTGCTGAGGCTGGCCTTGAACCTATGATCCTCCTGACTCAGCCTCCCAAGTACTAGAATTACAGACATGCACCACCATGTCCAGTCTTTTTATTTCCCCCTGCAGTACTGGGGATTGAACCCATGGGTGTTCTACCTCCAAGCTATACCCCCCCCCGCCTTTTTCTTTTTTATTTTGAAACAGGGTCTTGCTAAGTTGCTGAGGGTCTCACTAAATTGCTGAGGCTGGCCTTTGAACCTGTGATCCTCCTGACTCAGGCTCCCAAGTACTGGAATTACAGACATGCACCACCATGTCCAGCCTCCCCCACTTGCGATACTAGGGATTGGACCCAGGGGTGTTCTACCTCTAAGCTACACCCCCAGGCATTTTTAAATTTTAAAGGAAAGATTTGAAACCGGGTCTTGCCGAGTTGCTGAGGGTCTCACTAAGTTGCTGAAACTGGCCTCAAACCAATGATCTTCCTGTCTCGGCCTCCTAAATACTGGGATTACAGGCATGTACCACCAAAAATAATTTATTTTCAGTGTGCTAACACTCTGCTTGTCCTTCCTGTTCCTTTAAAGGCAGTGGCTGTGTCCTTTAAGTCTCCTTTTCAATAACAGCACGTGTCACCTAGCAGGGATTCCCTAAATAGATTTTGACTGACAGTTACCTGGCCCAGTGTCTGACAGGGCCACTGCAAAAAAAAAAAAAAAAAGTTAGCTAATTAAAAATTTCAAAAAATTCTTTTTGGTCTTCAATCTCCTCCTTTTCCTATTTCCCTTTCCTTCCTGGGGGATGGGGAAACGAATGTGTTTTTTGACCCTACTACGTCCCTGTACTTCACATTTCTGAGCCTCGGGTTTTTATTAATTGCCAGATGAGGTCAGGGACAGGTGCTCGGGGTGGACGGCCACAGCCCTTAGAGGAAGGTGTGTTACAGGTGAGTGTGTGTCCGTGTTTTATCACCTCTTAAGAGCTGCCCCCCGGCTAATGGTGTTCTTTGAAGACCCTGAGCCTCTGACCTCCCCTGCTTGGGAAGTCTGATCAGACACAGCTGTTCTCAGAATTAACTTGGGCTCCAGGAGTTTTCTGAGACCAACTGCAACTCCCTCGGCTGGCTTTGGAACTCAGAGGCCAGTGAAAATATATTTCTGTTTGAAGCTACTGGCGAAACTCCTTCCTGAAGAACAGAGGTCAAACGGTGTGCCGGGCACCCCGCACTTCGGTCCTCTCTGTCCCCAGAGCCACCGCCATCTCTCCCCTCAGGCTATTGCTGGGGTACTTGCGTAAACATCAGAGCAAAGGATAGCATGTTCTAGAAGTGGGGCAGACTGATAGATATGAGTAGGGAGGACAATGTCCTTCCCCAGGAAAGAGAAGAGTAATGCAGATGTTTCTGAAAACCCACAAACCATGATTTATTTATTTATTTGGACTGTTCTTTGAGTTACTAGGACAGGAAACAAGGGTTTTATTTGTCTACAAAACTAGTTTAAAAAGATTATGGGGAGCCAGGTGTGGTGGCACACGCTGGTAATCCCAGTACTTAGGAGGCTCAGAGAGGAGGACAGCAGGATAGAGGCCAGCCTCCGCCACTTAGTGAGGCCCTCATCAGCTTAATAATACCCTGTTTCAAAATAAAAAATGAAAAGGGTCGGGGTGTTGCTCAGAGTTAGAATGACCCGGGGTTCAATCCTTCGTACCAAAAAAGAAGAAAAAAAAAGGTTAAGGAGTCATTCAGAACTCAGGGGCGCAGTGCGATGATTGATTAGCAATGTCTGCCATGGGCAGGAACCACTGATGTACATAAAGAATTAGGGTTGGAAGGCTCCACGGTGGCCATCCAGTTTACCTCTGGCTCTAATCACTACTACGCTATAGACTGGGAGGTTTAGGAAAATACTCATGAGCTTGACAAAGTGATAACTCTCGCTCTCCTTCCTTCCTTCCTCTTTGTGCTGGGGATTGAATGTAGGGCCTCAGTCATGCTAAGCATGTGCTCTCCCAGCGAGCCATACCCTGAGCCCCTGCCCCTCCGGTTTTAGGCCTTGGTTCTTCTTGGGTCTCCTCCGCGTATTCAGTGTGGTATACTGCACCATGTCCTAAGATTGTTCCATGGAACCTTCACTAGACAGTTCTGAGGTTCTGACAGTTCTCATGTAGAATTTTTGGAAAATTCTACATTATTGTATCCCCTTTTCAAAGACACATAAGGTAGCCGGGCATGACGACACATGCCTGTAATCCCAGTACCTGGGAGACTGAAACAGGAGGATCACAGGTTTGAGGCCAACCTCATCAACTTAGCAAGACCCTCAGCAACTTAGAGAGTCCCTGTTTAAAAATAAAAAAGAAGCCGGGTGTGGTGGTACATGCTTGTTATCCCAGTACTTGGGAGGCTGAGACCAGAGGATCCAGGTTTGTGGCCAGCCTCAGCTACTTAGTGAGGCCCTCTGCAACTTAGTGAGACCCTGTTTCAAAATAAAGAATAAAAAATAGGGCTGGGGGTGTAGCCCAGAGGTAGAATGCCCCTGGGTTCAATCCCCAGTACTGCAAAATAAATAAATAAATAAATAAGTAAAAAAATAAAAAATAAAAATAGGGCTGGGGGTGTAGCTCGGAGGTAGAGTGCCCCTGGGTTCAATCTCCAGTACTACAATAAATAAATAAATAAATAAATAAATAAATAAATAGAATAAAAAATAGGACTGGGGGTGTAGCCCAGAGGTAGAATGCCCCTGGGTTCAATCCCTGGTACCACCAAAAATATATAAATAAATAAATAAATAAATAAATAAATAAATAGTAAAATAAATAAATAAATAGAAAAATAAAAAAAGAGGTGGGGTGTAGCTTGGAGGTAGAATGCCCCTGGGTTCAATCCCCGGTACCGCCAAAAATAAATAAATAAACAAATAAATAGTAAAATATATAAATAAATAGAAGAATAAATAAATAGAAAAAGAGGTGGGGGTGTAGCTTGGAGGTAGAACACCCCTGGATTCAATCCTCAGCACCAAAAAAAAAAAGACACAATGCGCAAAAACATAATAGCGATTGTGTTAATCATCTTCTCATTCCCTGTGACTAAAATATCTGACGAGAACAACTTAGTGGGGGAAAGATTCATTGCACATCTCCATTTCGGGGGATTCAACCCATGGTCCTCTGGCTCCGAGGCAGAAGTAACATGGCGGGAGGGCGTGGCAGAGGAGAGCTGCTCCGCTCGTGGCAGGTGGGAAGCAGAGAGAGGGAATAGGGAGATGCTAAGCCCTTCCAGAGCACTCCCCTGCGCACCCATTTCTCCCCACCAGGTCCCACCTCCCTGCAGTCCCTCCAGCCATTGGGGGATCCATCCACTGGCAAGACTAGAGCTCTCATGACCCAACCCTTGCCTACAAGCCCCACCTCTGAGCCCCGGGGCATCGGGACCATGCTATCAAAATGAGACTTTGGGGGACACTCCAGATCCCAGCCGCAGCCGAGGAGCCCAGGTGCAGACAAACCTGTTTGACAGGGTTTCCCATGCCCGTGTCTTCCTGGGGTGCTTTCCAAGGGCACCTGTTGCCATCTTCTAGAATGTTCTCCATTGATGGCGCTGCATGACATAGATATAATAGGGAGTATGTTAGTTTCCTAGGGCTGCTCCACCAAATTACCATCATCTTGGTGGATTAGAATCACAGGTGTTGGTTCTTTTGTGGTCCTGGAAGCCAGAGGTCTGAATGTCAAGCTGGTTGGCAGAGCTGTGCCTCCTCAGAGGCTCTGAGAGAGAACCCTGTCTAGTTTCCGGTGGCTCCCAGCAGCCCTTGCTGTTCCTTATTTTATGCCTGCATCACTCCAGTGTCTGTTCCTGTCTTCACATTGCTGCCGCCTCCTCTTCCTCCACCTCATCTTTCTCTTCCTCCTCTTCCTCTGCCTCTTCCTCCTCCTCTTCTCCCTCCCCCCTCACATTCTACTTCTGACCTACACCCCTGGCCCTTTTTAATTTTTTGTTTTGAAATGAGGTCTCACCAAGTTGCAGAAGGTCTTGCCAAATTGCTGAGGCTGGCCTCCAACCTGCCATCCTCCTGTCTCAGCCTCCTGAGTACTGGGATTATAGGCATGGACCACTACGCTTGGCTGATGTTCATTTTCTTGACCAGCACACTACACAAGAAATAAAATATTGTCAGAGCCCTGGGAACCCTTCTGTGCCCCCCGCCATTCCCTTAAAGCTCACTCTCCTTATTTATCTAGCATCATAGATGTTGCCTGCTTTTGTATGTTACATAAATGGAATCACAGTATATACTCCTGTGTACACACTTCACTCATTCTTGTGTGTGACACTCACCGTTCATTTTGATGGTTGTGTAGTGTTTGATTGTTGAGCATGCCCCAATTTATCCCTTTAGTTGTTGATGGGATGTTAGCTTGTTCAGTTTCTAGTTAAAAGTGACCACAGGTAATATGGTCACTGACCTTCGAGTGCATTTCTTCTGGGGGTTCACACAATGCTGGGACACAACCCACAGGATTTGTCATCAGGATGTCCTTCTGTTCCTCCTCCCAGTGTCTTACTTCACAGGCTTTGCAATGTGGAGAACTCCTGCTCTTCCTCCTCCTCCTCCTCCTATTTTTTTTTGTTTTTGTTTTTGGTGTTGGGGATTAAACCAGGGGCATTCTACCTTCGAGCTACACCCCCAGCCCTTTTTATTTTTTACTTTTGTTTTGAAACAGGGTCTCGCTACATTGTTGAGGCTGGCCTCTAAATTGCAATCCTCCTGTCTCAGTTTCCCAAATACTGGGATTACAGGTGTTTGCTACTACACCTGGCTCATGGAGAACTGCTTCTAACCAAGTCTTAGTTTGTTGAGGCTGCTCTAAAAAATATCATAAACTGAGTAGCACATAAACAATAGGCTTCTCATAGTTGCAGATGCCGGGAGTCTAAGATCAGGGTGCCTGCAGAGTGGCTGGTGAGACCCACTTCCTCATAGACAAGGAGGAAGGGGAGAGCCAGCTCCCCAGGGTCTCTTCTTACAAGATTACTGTTATGGTCAGATAAAGAATGTCCCCTGAAGAGCTCAGGGTTGATATAGTTAATTCATGAGGGCTGTCATCTCCGCAGTAGATAAATCCATTGTAATGGATCTACTGGGTGGTCACCTAGGCTGGTGAAGGGTGGGTGGAGAAGGTGGGCCCCTGGGGGTGTGGCCTTAGGGGCTGTGCTTTTGTCTTTGAATCCCCTTGTTTGCTTGTTCTGTCTGCTTCCGATGTCCGTGATGGTAGAGCAGAACCTGGCTCCCTCCTCCTGTCTTCAAAGATCTATGAACAAGTCAATCTTCCTTCCTCTAGTTTGTGTGGCCAGTCATTTTGGATTATAGCAGTGAGAATGTTGACAGACAATTATGAATCCAGTCCTGGGGGCTCTATCCCCAGGACCTAATTACCTTCGGAGGTTCCTCCTCATAATACTGCCACCCCAGGCATTAGGATTTCAACATATGACTTCGGGGGTGGGGTAGGACAACCATTCAAAGGACAGCAGATGATGGTGGCTAACTCAGAGGAACTGTTCCTGTTTCCTGGCCCGCCCACCACCCCTCCCATGCCAGGGACCTACACTCTTTCAAAGTGTTGAAATCGTCAGACCCACACTTTCCCCTTGGCTGCCTTCCTGTGGAACCAGAGCTGGGCATGGTCATGTGGAAGGAGTCACCACCACCTCCCAGCATCCCACTCGGTGCCACAGATGTACACATGTCCCCCCTGTCAATGCCACGTCGGCCCATCTTTCCCTGGCTGCTCAAAGGGATGGGCACATGTGTCCCGTGTCCCTTTCCTTTTGCATCTGAGGTGCTCCTGCACCCCCATCTCACAATCCCAAGCCTGGCTCTTAGTGCAGACCATCTCCTCTGTGTCCAGCTGAAGGTTGGGGCACGGTGTGGAGGGGAGTTGGCACAGGCTGACAGAATGACGTGGCCACGAGCCAGAAACCTGGCACCATTGCCCGAAAAGGTTGGAAGCCACTGGCTTAGCTCAGCCATAGAATTTCTCTTGTGTTGAGGAGGCTGAAACTCGGGCCTCTCCTGCTTGTCATGGTGTGGCGTGCCCGAGAGACTCCTCCCGGACTCCAGCATGGAGTTGGACTATTGACAATGCATGGGTCTGATCAGAGAGTGGTAGAATCATCCATGTGCCTTTCCTGGAATTCCAGTCATTTGTACCAGGTTAGCAATTTGCGCATGTCAATTCTGGAATCAGCTGGGGCAGTAGATGGTAGCGATTAGGCCCCGTTACCAAACTCTCTAGAGAGATCTAAGTGAAATTAGGCTTGGTGCCAGAAACTGCTTTGTCTTATCCATCACTCCCCCATTCATTAGGTGGCCTTTCAAGTGCATCTGTGACAGATGGGGTGGGGAGGGGACATGATGCATTTTAAGCTCCTTTATTATACTTTGTGTTTATTTATTTGCTTTTTTTTTTCTTGTCTGATGACCAAGAAGTAGGAAGGAAAGTCAAGATGTTTGGAAAGGGTGAGGTTGACTCTGGAAAATTTTTATCTCTTCAAGTCAACAAAGAATTAAGCCACACTTTTCTGTGGGATTGTAATGTCGCACAAAAATGAATAAGTTATTGAGTAACGCTGGGGCAGGCTGTTTTAGAGATATCATTATAATACTAGTTGTCATGCATCAACTGTTTTCTTTGCGACCAACAGTGTATGAGGGACTCTTCTCCATGATGGGCCAACACACTCTTTTTCTGGAAAGGCCAGACAGTTAACATTTTACCTTTGGCAAATCAAGAAGAATCAAGTGGGTACTAGTAGGATGAGAACATTTTTGCAAAATTCTGCATTGACAAAATTCAAAACATGATAATAACGGAGGGTACGCTCTTAGTAATACAGACTTACTAATGAGAAGAGCAGGATTCTTTTGTTTGGGGGAAAGGGGTAGAGTTACTGCTCCTTGTCATGGAGTGCATTGCAAATGTTCGTCTGTGAAAATCACTTTTAGCTCGTGGGCCCTGGAGCGCAGGTGCTGGACCACCCTTGGCCTGCAGGGCAGTTTCCTTACGTGTTACATAGTATCTATTATGTAGTACATAGTATGTAGTACGTATTACATATTAGTATTATGTATTAGTATTAGTATTACATATTAGTATTACATATTATGTGTTACTTATTATGTATAATGTATTAGTATTATGTATTACGTATTATGTATTATGTATTATTAGTACTATTACCCTTACATCTCTGTCATACTTTAGTTGGGATGTAGAGTACAGTAGAAACTCAACCATGGCATGGATGAGTGGGGCATTTATTTCGCTCTCTGCAAAGAAGTTTGCAGATGGCTGTACAAGACTGGTGTGACAGATTCTCTATGTCACGAAGCCCTGGTATTCTTTTTCCCGGTCCTGCCAACCTGGCATATAGCTTCTTTCCTCAAAGTCGCTGCATGGTTCCAGCTGCTGCCACCAGGTCTCCCTTCCTGGTAGCAAGAAGAGAGAAAGAGGGGAGGGAAGTACATAGCTACTCTCTTTCTCTCTTTTTATACTTTTATTGGTGCCTTGTAGTTATACACACAATGGTACTAGACCCTATATATTCACTTGAACACAAGCCCTGTGATGTGATAAAAGTGGATATGAGAACCAAAATGGCACCAAGTGACTAACGAGAGGGTATTGTATACAGAGTGGACCCGCAGGGCAAAGGGATGATTCCCGTCCAAGGAGGAAGAAAACAAAAGAGGAGATGTTGGGACAATGAGGTTTTATATGATACCAGCACACATACACACAGCTCTTGGGGCACTTTTCTCCACAGCCCACTCTGCTACCCCCTCCTCCCTCCCCGTACATGCTAGAGAAAACAATAGTAATACCTTCATATATGGTCAAAGCATTACTTGAACTGTTTCTTGCCCAGCTCCCTCCCCCAATCCCCTCCACTATACTTCTTGTCTCTCTCCACACTTATCTAAAGTCCTGTATGTTTCCTGTTTCCTCTCTGGCTTCCACATATGAGATAAAACATATAACCCTTCACTTTCTGAGACTGGCTGATCTCACTTAGCATACTGTTCTCTAGTTCCATCCGTTTTCCTGCAGATGACACAACTTTGCTCTTCTTTATGGCTGAATGCAAAGCCATTGTGTGTATATAGACCACATTTTCGTTATCCATTCACCTGTTGATAGACACCCGGGTTTGTTTCACAATTTGGTTATTGTGAATTGTGCTTCAATAAACATGGGTTTACATGTATCGCTATAATATTCGGAATTTATTTTTTCTGGAGAAATACCAAGGAGTGGTGTAGCTGGGTCATAGGGTGGTTCCGTTCCTAGTCTTTTTGAGGAACCTCTATACTGATCTCCATAGTGACTGCAGAAACTTACAATCACACCAATAGTATTTGAATTCCTATTTCCCCACATCCTTGCCAGCATTTATGATTGTTTGTATTCTTGATGACTGTCATTCTAACTGAAGTTCAATGGAGTCTCAGTGTAGTTTTGATTTGCATCTCCCTGATTGCTAGCGATGTTGAACATGTTTTTCATATATTCCTTGGCTGATTGTATTTCTTCTTTTGAGAAGCGTCTATTCAGTTCAGTTGCCCTTTTTTGATTGGGTTATTTGCTTCTTTAGTGTTACGATTTTCGAGGTCCTTATGTATTCTAGATATCAGAGGAGTAGCTGGCTAAGATTTTCTCCCATTCTGTAGGCTCTCTCTTTTCAGGGGACTTCCTAACGTTCCATCTGAACATGGACAGGTGACCACACATCTCTGCAAAAGATACTGGGAAATGCAGCTGTTTGCTCCAGTTGTTAGTGTACTTAGGACAAAATTGGAACCCTGGAGCTGAGGAGGAAGAGGAGATGTTGGAATAATGACACGACTCTCCTCTTCACAGTTCCGCTTTCCTGTGAAAGTGACCTGTGGTTTCAGTTACCCCGTGGTCCAAAAATATTAAAGGGAAAATTCCAGAAAAAAAGCAATTCCTAATTTTTAAACTGTGCACCAATTTGGGTAGCATGACAAAAATCTCACGCTGACCCATGACATACTTTTGTTTTCTTCCTCCTAGGACAGGAGTCATCCCTTTGCCCTGCGGGTCCACTCTGTATACGATACCCTCCCATTAGTTACTTGGTGCCATTTTGGTTCTCATATCCACTTTCATTGTATCACAGGGCTTGTGTTCAAGTGAATATGTAGGGTCTGGTACCATGAGCAGTTTCAGTCATCCATTGAGGACCTTGGAACATGTCCCCTGCAGTTAAGGGGGAGACCCCTGTAACTAGAGTTCACTGCCATGCTTAGCAAGGTCAGACAGGGGCCCAGAGAGATTACCATCTCCCCACTATCAGGGCGGGGTTCAGCTGAGGTCTGCTCAGCTCAGTCTCTTCTCTCTCTCCCTGTGTCTGCCCTCAAGCATTGTGGGGAGATTCACATGCATAACATTAGGAGTGGAGTGTCTGCTTGATTTGTATACACCCTTTCTCCCTTTAAAGACGTTCCCAAGGAAAATATAAGGAAGGATGACAACCCTCACCTGTTAGCGAAGATCCTATAAAAACTGGTTGGGGCACATGCTGAGGGTGATTGGGACCTCTTAATCCCCCCCAACTGTATATGCAACTCCTGAAATCCTACCAGACCTTCTCTCCATTCACACAGACCAGGAAACAAGCGAGGTGCCCAGCAAGCTCAGGCGTGCACACAGGCAAAGCTGGCAGTCCGCCTCGTACGCCCAGTCACCTACCCAGCTCCACAGAAGGAAGAACGTGGGTGTGGGAAAACGGTGACCAGGATTGTGACCTTTCACAGTGACCCCACTCGCCACGAGGACTTAGCCTTCGGCCAACCAAGTTCACAATTTCTCCTACCTGGGAAACTGGGGGGAGGTAGAGATGAGCTTTCAGGTTGTCTCTACTTACATCCATATGCATGAATAGTCAGCTGTCAGGAAGAACAAGTGAGCGTTGGCCAAGAGTCAGGCGTTCAGCTCACAACAGTGGGGTACCATCATCATTCCATTTTCAAGATTAGGAAAGCCGGGCGTGGTGGCGCACGCTTGTCATCCCAGTCCTTGGGAGGCTGAGACCAGAGGATCGCAGGTTCGCGGCCAGCCTCAGCCACTCAGTGAGGCCTCCGCAACTTAGTGAGACCCTGTTTCAAAAGAAAGAATAAACTGGGTGTGGTGGCACACGCTTGTAATCCCAGTCCTTGGAAGGCTGAGATGGGAGGATCTCAGGTTCGCGGCCAGCCTCAGCTACTTAGTGAGGCCCTCTGCAACTTAGTGAGACCCGGTTTCAAAATAAAGAATATAAAATAGGGCTGGGGGTGTAGCTCAGAGGTAGAATGCCCCAGGTTCAATCCCCAGTACCACAAAAAAATGAATGAATGAATGAATGAATGAATAAATAAATAAATAAAACAGCCAATTCATGTTGCTGAGGCCTCATCCCGACTAGTTATGTTTCAGTCCTGTCTGTCACTGGGAGACCGGAGAAGGTGGCTTGCCCTGAGTGTCTATTCAATCATTTTCCCCCTTCCCACTGTAGTGAGGACTTCAGTTTGTTTAAGCCCGGCCGTGTATCCACATAAAGGAATTAAGCTCATAAATAAAAGAGGAGGCGAAGGTAGGTTTTAATAATAAGGCTCCTGGCTAATCGCATCAGCAAGAGAAGGAAAGAGCCATTAAATATTTATCGGATGGTGGCGTTAACATTTTCCCTGTGGACCCTGGAACTCCCGGGAGAAGGCAGCTGTCTACCCCCAAGCAAGAGAAGGACAAGATGGCTAAACTGAAACACAGACCCTTGTGGTCGCGCACCTCCGTCCTTCTGCAGGCCCCAGAGAGCTGGGTTCATCATCGCCAGTCACCGAGGACTCTTGACTGGGGCGGAAGGGCCTGAGACGGCCCGGAGGCGTTGATGGAGCACCTGCAGGCCCCTCACCTCGAGATGGGCCAGCAGAACCCCTGCACATTCCAAGTTTTCCTTTGATTTTTTCCAAGGTCGCTGTTTCTTGGGAGTTTTGTTTATGATTAGTCTAACTGTGATAAACTGTGGTAAGATGTCGGTCCTTGATTTTTTTTTTTCCCTCTCCTCCTTAGTTGAAAGAATTCTTGAGCCGGCGCCGTGCATGCCTGGATGAGAGCCTGCAGCTTGCTTTAGCACACCCGGCGCGTGTCCCCTGGCCACCTCCAAATAAGGCCTGCCGTGGGTACTCCAGCCGCCGCGGGGTCTTGAGCTGGTCAAGGATTCAATTATTGTGCATTAAAAAGCAATTTATCATCCGGGGTAGTGAACTCCTGTGTTATTTTTAGGCCAGCTTTTGAATTTATGGGGCATACAAGAACAGGGTTTCTCACGTGAACCTCTGGAGGGTTCAGGGAGAGTAAGGGTGGGGGATTGACCAGCCAGGGCTAGGTGTCTGAACGACCTAGTGATGGGCCCCATCGTTAGTCATTTGGAACAAGGGCTTTGGAATCATTCACTGGTACACTTCCCAGCGCCGCCACTTACCAGTCGAGTGATGCTGGCCAGGTGACAGACTCCTCCAGTCTCAGTTTCTTTGCCTATGAAATGGGTTCATTGTGGTATTGACCTCAGCAACTCGCTCTGAGGATAAAACGGGATAATGCATAGAAAGCCACTAGCACAATACTTGGTATACAGCAATCGCTTAATAAATGATAGAGGGGAGGTAGCTCAGTGGTAGTACGCTTGCCTAGCCTGGGGTTCAAGCCCAGCACCCTCTTCTCCAAAATAAATAAATTGTTATTACTATTATTAATTTCAACCTTGGAACTTTCCAGCCTTTAAGACTTTCTATTAGTCCAGATGGGAGGTGAATCTTACTTAAAGGATCGAGTTATGATAATTCAGAACTAGAAGGTACCAAGAGATCCTACAGTTAGGGGTCTGCAAACTGTGGCCCTCTGGCCAATCCTGCCCACAGCCTGATTTTGTAAACAAAATGTTACAGGAACTCAGCCCTGCCCCATTCGTTAATGTATTGTCTATAACTGGTTGTCATACGACAAGGGAAGAGTTGAATGACAGAGGCAGCATGGCCCACAAAGCCTAAACTCCTTACTCTCTGACCCTGTACAGGAAAAGTTTGTTGTGTGGGATGCGTTGGTGCAGGCTTGTGATCCCAGTACTTGGGAGGCTGAGGAAAGAGGATTGCAGGTTCAAGGCCAGCCTCAGTAACTTAGTGTTTCAAAATTGAAAGAAATAAAATAGTGCTCCTTCTTTTCCTTCTCCTTCTCCTCTTCCTCCTCCTCCTTCTTCTTTTTCTTCAGAGTAGCTAATCCTGCTGATTGCCTCAAAATATTTAATTTTGTTAAGTCTCCTACTTGAAGTGCCTCATTTAATCTTCCTGACCTTATGGAAGGTAAAAAATTATAGGTATAGATTATGCCCATGACTTGATTTTCCTAGACCTTTCTTGGTTGGATTGATCAATCTTGGTGAGTGATTAATCACCTTGCAATAATGTCTCTAATGTGTACAATTAAGATGTGTATTCACCTGTAGGAAGTTGTGATCAGGCAGGTGATTGATCCTATCCGGGTGGAGTGGCCGGGGACCCCCATCCTTCGATGTTACATCAGGGCCGAAGCGCTAGCTCTTGTATTCATTGATGTGTTGTTAAAACCTGGACCCCAGCCTGGCATGTAGCAGGCTCGTAGTAAATATTCATTGTGTATTTTTTGTTGTTGTTGTTGTTCTTGTTGTTTTTTTTTTGTTTTTTTGCGGTACCAGGGATTGAACCCAGGGGCATTCTACCTCCGAGCTACACCCCCGGCCCTATTTTTTTATCCTTTATTTTGAAACCAGGTCTTACAAAGTTGTGGAGGGCCTCACTAAGTAGCTGAGGCTGGCCGCGAACCCGGATCCTCCAGTCTCCGCCTCCCAAGTACTGGGATGACAAGCGTGCGCCACCACGCCCGGCCTTCATTGTGTATTTGATGAATTAGAATTCAAGATGTGAAATGTTATTGGTGTAAGTCAGTTTCGGTCAGTGTTCTCACCCCTGTGACCCACACTACCTGATGACCACAACCTAGAGGAGGAAAGATGTATGTGCTCATAGTTCTGGAGGTTTCAGTCCATTTAAACATTAGGCTGGGTCATGTCTGCAGAGCTCTGGACATGGAGGCAGGAAGGATAGAGAGAGAGGGAGAGAGAGAGAAACAGACAGACAGACACAGAGACTTACTGACTCATGGACATATATATAGTCTCCAAGATCAAACCCCCAATGACCTGCCTCCTCTAGCCATGCCCCTCCTGTTACCACCTAATAAATCCATTTATCCATCAGTGAATTTATCCGTGGATGAGATTAGAACCCTCATGATTCCATTATTTCACCTCTGCACATTTTGCCACAGCCAGTACGCGAGCTCTTGCAGGGACAGTCTGTATGCACACCGTAACGGTCAGCGAGTGTGACTGGATTGCCGTGTGGCCTGGAAAGCCAATCTGCATGAAAGGGCCCCCAAGGCAGACCCCGAAATGAGGCTTGCAAATCCAGGCGAAAAGCAGCGAATGAGAAAGAGCTACCCCGAGGCCAGCACGCCCCCCATCTCTGAGGTCTCTGCACATGTCTCCCTGCCCTGTATGCAAGATCAACTGTCGCTTCTTGTCAAGTGAGCGAAGGGGGGAATCTCATGGCTACCTTTTTCCCGCCACCGTGAGAATCCCCCTTTGCTGTAAAGTCAGGTGTGTTGGGTTTTAGCACTCGGTGCACACCGATTCGGTGTAACGGATCGCCGGTGAGAACCTGGATTTCTTGCTTCCAGCTCACGAAGGACAAGTGCGGAGCCTGATGTGGCGGGAATGGGAGGGGACGGGCAGAAATGGTGACGAGCAGGAACTGCGAGCTCTTGGGGTTGTTTTTGACTGGCTGGGATGTGCTCCTGACTCATACAATCCAGTGTGGTCATTTTGTGTGTGCCTCCAGGGCTCCCTGGGGCCCAGTTGGTTGTGACTTGTTTTAAATATTTGAAATTGCTACCACCTGTAAGTCTTCGCATGAAGGAAATGAAGATAACCAGCCTCCTTCAGCTCGGGCCCCACACCTTGAATTGTTTCATTTATTCAATTGATCAAAGGCTCTTCATTGAAGCTGGGCGTGGTGGTGCATGCTTGTTATCCCAGTCCTTGGGAGGGTGAGACAGAAGGATCGCAGATTCAAGACCAATGTGCAGTAACTTAGTGAGGCCCTGTTTCAAAAGAAAAAAGAAAGCCAGGCTTGGTGGCGCACGCTTGTAATCCCAATACTTGGGAGACTGAGACAGGAGGATCGCAGGTTCGAGGACAGCCTCAGCAAGTACTGAGACTCTCATTAACCTAGTGAGACTCTGTTTCAAAATAAAAATAAAATAGGGCTGGGGGTGTAGCTTGGAGGTAGAATGCCCCTGGGCTCAATTCCCAGTACCACAAAAAAAAAAAGAGAGAGAGAGAGAAAGAAAAGAAAAAGAGTGAGCTGAGGGTATAGCTCAGATGTAGAATGCCCTGGGCTCATCCCCAGTACCAAAAAAAAAAAAGGAAGGAAGGAAGGGAAAGCGAGGAAGTGGTATGGGGTGCTCTGTTTAGTCAATTTAGGTCCTTTGCCCACCTCCCAGCAAGGTAAACCAGGCCTCCATGTAGCCCAGTGGTGTAAATATCTCCGCCCCACCCCCAGGGAAATTTGGCAATGTTTGGAGACCTTGTTGATGGTTGCAATTTGCAAGGGGGTCTACTACTTTCATGAAGTGGAGAAGAAGCCAAAATGTTGCTAAATATCTTACAGCTCACAGGACAACCCCTTCCCCTCCCTGCAAAGAATTAATCTCCCCAACATGTCCATATTGCTGCATTTGAGACACTCTGCTATAACCCTGGTGGTAGTCAACTTTTCATTGCCGTGACCAAAATACCCGACATAAACAAATGAGAGGAAGAAGGCTTTAGCTGGGCTCATGATTTCAGGGTTCAGTCCATGGTCGGCTAGCTTCAAGGCAGAAGAGCATGGTAGGGAAAGCTGCTCTGCTCATGGCAGCCAGGAAGCAGAGAGAGAGAGAGAGAGAGAGAGTGTGTGTGTGTGTGTGTGTGTGTCCAGGTACAAAAAAAATGCCCTTTCAGGCACATTCCCAGTGACCTACTTTTCCAACTATGCATCGTCTCCTGCAGTTTCCAACACCTCCCAATAATCCATTCCAATCATTCATCCAACAAATGGATTAGTCCACTGATGAGTTTAGAGTCTTCATGATCCCATCATTGCCTAGAAGCCTCACCTCTGAACCTCTGAATACTGCTGCCTTGGGGTCCAAGCCTTCAACACATGAGACTTTGGGGGACACTTCCTGTCCAAGCCATTACACCCCGGTAGGGTACATAGCTCCACGTGGACCGCCTGTTGTGCAGACACAGTACAAGGCTGGCTCTCCTCGCAACGCCCCTAACACTTGCTGGTTGGTGGCACCAGGATGGAGAGTAATCCAGGACTTGGTGACAGAGGACGCGGATGTGGCCTTGGAAGTCTGAGGTTCACTTCTACTTCCGCTTCAGAGTTTTGACGCTTCGAGCAAGTCATTAAGCTTTCAGTTAACCCATCTCACCAAGTCACTGGGAGGGAGTGAATTAGATGCTCCATGGGAACGCAATTTATAATGTGATATGTTACACAAAGAATGCTTTCTGATGAACATCCTGTTATGTACGGGGTGCTGTGTGGGGCCCTGTGTGTCCCACAAGACAGAGATTCCACCCTCAAAGAGTGCCCATTGTAGTTTGGAAGAGAGGAATTTCTTTCTCTCTTTCTTTCTTTCATTCTTTCTTTCTCTTTCTCTCTCTCTCTCTCCTTTCCTTCTTCACTGGGGATTGAACCCAGGGACCTTCTACATCTAAGCTACACCCCCAGCCCTATTTTATTTTGAAACAAGGTCTCCCTAAGTTGCTGAGACTGGCCTCAAACCTACAATCCTCTTGACTCAGCCTCCCAAGTACTGAAATTACATGTGTATGGTTTTTCTATAAGTCAAGTGGGAAAGTACCTTTCGACAGGTGGGAGAGATTCAGACCAGGCATGGACAGCTGAACTTTCTGGGAGTGGGATAGATCACATGATCTGTGGGGATCAAGAAAAAGGGCTGTGTAGTCTTCAAGGTATGTACTGGGTAACTGTCTCCATTCAGAGGTTGAGCCACACAGCAAGAATGGCCAGCTGTGTGGTTTATTGGCACATATAACCTGCACTGAACCTCCCTTTGACAAGACCATAACTGTTACTCTCTCCCAAGTCTACTACAGTTAACATGACTGCTATGTGTTCTTGGACTATTAATGTATTTATTTTACTTTTATGGAACCCTTAAAGATTGTCACAGTTTTAAAGGTAGTACATTGAGGTGAAAAAAAAATTAATGGATTGGCCCATCAGAGGAGTTTACTTTAAATTGCAGCCTTTGATTATGGGTTTAACTTGGGAGGCTGAGACGGAAGGATCACAGGTTAGAGGCCAGTCTCAGCAACTTAGCGAGACCCTCAGCTGCTTAGTGAGTCCCTGTTTCAAAATAAAAATAAAAAGGGCAGGGGGTATAGCTTGGAGTTAAGCACCCCTGGGTTTAATCTCTAGTACCACAAAATAATAATAACATGGCTTTGGATGAGGAATCAAAAAAAGAATTGCCCTTAAGAGTTAAATTCTCCACTTGGTTTTCCAACTTAAGGTCCATTGCTAGCCAAGGTACCGGGTTGTCATGGTTTCTATAGAGTCTGGAATTATTGTTTGGTTCAGTTGCCTAAGAGAGTTCATTAGGATGAGAGATTGGCCATATTTTGCATTCTAGAAGGCATGGGGGACTAAATGTGTTTCAAAAGAGGAGAGAGCTCAGCCAAGGGAGCGACGAGGTTCTCCACTTGGGTTTGGCTTACCGGCATCTCTTAGACCTTTGCTGTGAATGGTGATAGATCCGGGGTTCAAGTCGCCACTTCCTGGACAGCGAGAGAGGTTGACCTTTTTCCGGGTACGTGACGCACTTTAATTATCAGGCTGCAACTTGATGAATGTGGGCGTCCTGCGTCCCTACGTCCCTGAATCAGCCCCCTGCTTCTTTCTGGTTGGAAATGCCCTGGAGACCGGAGGCAGCTGCCCTTTCCAGTTGACTGGCAAGTTTGGGGTTTTGTTGCTTGCCTAATTATGTACCATTTGCCCATTATGAAATGCTTTCCTTGAAATGCATAAGGGAGACTGAAGAGGAGTGAGCTGAAACCATTCTTCCTGCTAAGACAGATCATTAGCAAGAAGTGAGTGGGGATGACTCATGGAAATTAACTGATGTTAACCGAATTACTCCTAATGGGTATTTTAATTTTCATCGGATAAGATGGTGGGCTGCCTTTTTCAAAAGAGAGGTATTATGTGCTGGGCTTTCTGCTGTGAAAGGACTCGGTAAAGTTTTAGTTACATAAGTTTTAAAGGGATGGGTGAGTTTTAAAGTTGGATGAACTGGGGTGTGGCCATCTTGGGGAGACTTGGATTTGTAGCCCCGCTAAGCACCCAGTGACTGATTCCTCGCTCAGTGACGAGCTGCTAATGGCAGTGCAGACCCACGGTCACTTTGGAAGCCCTTTTGGAAATGAAAATCTGTGCCGTAACTCCTAATTAAATCAACTGTCTTCATTAAGAATTCATTTACATTGTCAACCCCGTGGTATGCTGCCCCCGAAAGCCCATTTCATGCAAATTCTTTGTATGTCAGTGCATTGTGAAAGAAATTTTTTTTTTTTGGCGGTACCAGGCATTGAACCCAGGGGCGTTTTGCCTCCGCGCTACACCCCCGGCCCTATTTTTTATACTTTATTTTGAAACAGGATCTCACTAAGTAGCTGAGGCTGGCTGCGAACCTGCGATCCTCTGGTCTCAGCCTCCCAAGTACTGGGATTACAAGCGTGCGCCACCATGACTGGCCGAAAGAAACTCCTTAGGGAGGGGAAAAGTTGATTTTGTCCCACGTCATGGTTATGGCCCGGGTTTTTTTAAGTTATGTTCCATCTTTGCATTCCTTCTAGCGAAGCGGTGTCTTATGAAGCAAAGCGCAGGAACTTTTGGCTTTGCTCTTAATTGCTGCAAAATTTTGCATAGCTAAACAATGGATTTAAAAGAATCCACCTACAATTAAAGCCTGATTCAGTAAGACACAGAAGGTTATGTGTGATGCAAGACAAAGAGGTTGCAAAATAAAGTGTCTTTATCCCCTGAGCGTAAGAGTCATTGGAGAGTATTAGCTACCCTTCTCAGATCAAAATGCTCGAAGGTAATCCAAAGCCTATAAATACACAGAAGGGTAATAGAAATAGACCTGTGCCACTTCAAAAGAATTTAAAACCTCACTTGTATCTTTTGTGTACATTAAAATGCATGCCTAATAATAGCTGCAATTATCAAACTATATTCGAGGAGCTTTCTATTCCAATATGATATAGATGATGATGATGATGATGATAATTTTGGTACTAAGGATTGAACCCAGGGGCATTCTACCCCCAAGCTACACCCCCAGCTCTTTTTATTTATTTATATATTTTATTTCTTTCTTTATTTATTCATTTATTTATTATTTATTGTGGTACTGGGGGTGGGTGGGACCCAGGGACCTTCTACCTCCAGGCTACACCCCTAGACCTATTTTATTTTTTATTTGGAAACAGGGTCTTGCTAAGTTGCTGAGGGCCTCACTAAGTTGCTGAGGCTGGCTTTGAACCTGCGATCCTCCTGTCTCAGCCTCCCAAGTACTGGGATTACAAGCGTGCGCCACCACGCCTGGCTTATATATTTTATTTAAATCAGGGTCTTGCTAAGTTGTTCAGGGTTTCACTAAGTTGCTGAGGCTGGCCTCGAACCCACAGTCCTCCTGCCTTAGCCTCCCAAGCATTGGGATTACGGGCATGTGCACCACCACGCCTGGCTGATACAGGTCATTGAGATGTATCCACTGATGCAGGGGCCCGGCCCGCTGTACAAGGGTCCGTGCTAGAAGCTGAGCAGTCAGGAGCCCAGATTCTAGGTCATTGTACTAGCATGGTGGCTTTGGACTGGTCACATGACCTGTTTGGGTTTTGGGATTTGCATGTGTAAAATAAAATGCTTATTCAAATATGTAATCCTACATATGTGATTTTCACAAAACTGACTTCAGACTGAACCCTGAACTCTTTTGTTTTGGAACTTCCTGTGGCTCCACGCGGCTGAGTTCTGGACTCAGTCACGTGGCTGGGTCGTGCGCCCTCCTTCTCTGGATCCCTCACCGTGCCGGAGGGCAAGTCTTGCGGAGCCAAAGAACTTGCTACTAGGAATGTCTGTGAGGTGAATGCAGAGGGGACTTCAAAAGGAAATAAACCCTTGGCTGTGAACTGCATTAAGCTTTAGGAACAACTTGTTCGCTCATGTTTCGGCATCTAATTCAGGGACCCCCGAAAGTGTGATCTCCAGATCACCAGCATCGGCTTCACTACCATCCCCTGGAATTGAGCCCAGGGGGCATTCCACTTCCGAGCTACACCCCCAGCCCTTTTTGATTTTTTATTTTGAAACAAGGTATTGCTAAGTTGCTGAGAGTCTCGCTAAATTACTGAGGCTGGCCTTGAACTTGCGATCCTCCTGTCTCAGCCTCCCAAGTACTGGGATTACAGATTTGTGCCACCGTGCCTGGCTGAGGATGCTATTCTTACACTAAAGGTTGGGAGACGGAGACTTGCTGTGGGTTGGGCCTAGGTTATTTGAAAAGATCACTAAAGTCTTTTCCAACTCCAGATCTTTTTTTTTCTTTTTTTTTTTTTTGCGGTACTGGGGATTGAACCCAGGGGCATCCTACCACTGAGCTCCACCCCCAGCCCTATATTTTATTCTTTATTTTGAAGCAGGATCTCACTAAGTTGCGGAGGGCCTCACTAAGTAGCTGAGGCTGGCCATGAACCAGATCCTCTGATCTCAGCCTCCCAAGTACTGGGATTACAAGAGTGCGCCACCATGCCTGGCCAGATCCATTTTTAATAGCATCACCAAGGTCCTTCAGACAAAAATTTCTTTGTGCTTTTATTGGTGCATTGTAATTATATATCATAGTGAGATTCCAAGTGATACAGACATGTACACATCATTTGGTGTATTTCCCCCTGCATCACCCCGCCATCCCTCCTCTCTCCTCGTATGAAAGGGTCCTTAAATTCATATGGAAGAACAAAAGACTCTGAATAGTCAAAGTAATGCTGAGCAGTA
Source organism: Glis glis (assembly GCA_004027185.1). Classification (NCBI taxonomy): domain Eukaryota; kingdom Metazoa; phylum Chordata; class Mammalia; order Rodentia; family Gliridae; genus Glis; species Glis glis. The sequence continues at coordinate 99,710 of PVJS01000971.1, forward strand.
TGAACCATGCTGGAGGCATCACACTACCTGATCTCAAACCATACTACAGAGCTATAGTAACTAAAACAGCATGGTATTGGCATAAAAACAGACACACAACCAGGCGTGGTGGTGCACGCTTGTAATCCCAGTACTTGGGAGGCTGAGACTGGAGGATCCAGGTTCACGGCCAGCCTCAGCTACTTAGTGAGGCCCTCCGCAGCTTAGTGAGACCCTGTTTCAAAATAAAGAATAAAAAACAGGGCTGGGGGTGTAGCTTGGAGGTAGAACGCCCCTGGGTTCAATCCCCAGTACCGCAAAAAATAAAATATGAAATGGGAAGGAGGGTGGCAGGCGAAGTGGGCCGTTTCTATCACTTCACCATGAAAACGACTTGTAATCAAAACCTGGGAGACCCCAGAGACAGCCTCCCATCCCTCCTCAGCCGCCATCCAGCGCTTGGCTTGTGGGACACTGTCAGACACCAGAGGTGTTGGCAGGACATCTGAAGGAATTACAGTTGAACTGTCTTTTCTCTTTTAAAGCAAGCTTTAGAAAACTGAAAAATAATTTCCAACATTATCCAGTGGATAGACAGTTTTTCTCTTAGAAAAATTGGCTTGAAATTATACTGTGCTTCATATCTGTCATGACTAATAATTTACTCCACTGACCCCAAGTGATCCAATAACCTAATTCCTTTCTTTTCTTTCTCTCTCTCTCTCTCTCCCCCTCCATCTCCCTCCCTCTCTCTCTTTTCCCCTTCCCTCCCCTCCCCTCCTCTCCTCTTCTCTCTCTCTTTATTTTTATTTTTTGGTACTGGCGATTGAACACAGGGTTGTTCTCCCTCCAAGCTACATCCCCAGCCCTATTTTATTTTTGATTTTGAAACAAGGTCTCACTAAGTTGTTGAGGGCCTCGCCGAATTGCTGAGGCTGGCCTCAAACCTGCGACCCTCCTGTCTCAGCCTCCCAAGTACAGGGATGACAGTCGTGTGCCACCACGCCCAGATTTAACTCCATTCTTTAGACTGGCTATCAATGCTATGGGATATGTGTTTGATTACAAAAGTAATTTCTATATACGGATCAAAATTTGGAGACCCAATTTTGAGCGATCTGGGGTATGTTCTTGTGTGCTGTGACATACCGGTTTAGAATCATTGGTCTAGCCTCACCTCAGTTTCATCAGACTTGCATATTGTGTCCATAGTTCTCTTTCTTTGTGGGGCTGTGAGCTGCTTGACCCAAGGGCTGTGTCTTATTCCTCCTGAGTCTTGATGACCAAATAAAGCCTAGATCGTGCTATGTTGTAGTTTGTCAAAGGCATGTGTGAAGATACTCACAGGCCGGGCGTGGTGGTGCACGCTTGTAATCCCAGTACTTTGGGAGGCAGAGACCGGAGAATCCGGGTTCACGGCCAGCCTCAGCTCTCTCTCTCTCTCTCTCTCTCTCTCTCTCTCTCTCTACCTAGTGAGGCCCTCTGCAACTTCGTGAGACCCGGTTTCAAAATAAAGTATAAAAAAATAGGGCCGGGGGCGTAGCACGGAGGTAGAACGCCCCTGGGTTCAATCCCCGGTACCACAAAAAAAAGATACTCACAATCACTCTCTCACACACGTAAACACACACACACACACACACACACACACACACACACACCTGGTACCGCAAAAAAAAGATACAATCACTCTCTCACACACGTAAACACACAACACACACACACACACACACACACACTTTCTCCTCTAGGTTTATAATTTTTTCCTTTTATTCTCATCACCTGGCGGCCGATGCCAGTGGCCATCAGCATGCCCGGCACACGTCCACTAAGCCTAGGATAATTGAATGTCACCCCCAGCCGGGGACAGCGCCCTTGCAGACATGACTTGGTAATTAACCCTGACATTTTCAAGTGAGAGACTAATTTCTGCATCAGTAACCACACGACTCCCTCCGCCAGCTAGCGCGTCTCATCTCTTCCCTGAAAATGACAAGACACAAATAAGGATTACAAATTGGAGCATATTGAGATGGTCTCTTTCCTTTGGAACCACAATCCCAGGGCGTGTGGTCTTAGTTACTAGTGGCGGCACAAATATTTTCACTGAGCCAAATCAAACATCCTGAGCTGGGTACGGTAGTGCACACCTCTAATCTCAGTACTTGGGAGGCTGAGACAGGAGGATCGCAGGCTTGAGGCCAGCCTCAGCAACTTAGCGAGACCCTCAGCAACTTAGCAAGATCCTGTTTCAAAATAAAAAATATAAAGGGCTGGGGGTGTAGCTCGGAGGTAGAATGGCCCAGGGTTGAATCTCCAGTACAAAAAAGGAAGGAGAGAGAGAGGGAGGGAGAAAGGAAGGAAGAAAAGTATTTGAAAACTCTGCCTAATGGAGACCAAATATGTAGGGCAGAAAATGCCGGGAGGGTCACCCTGAGCCACGGCTGCGGTGCCAGGCAGGTTAACTCTTCTCCGCTCCGTGTTATTTTATTTGATTCAGACCACATCCGTCAGCGGTGGGTGTCCCTTCAAAGGTGGAACTTTTCCCGTTCCATAATTTGGCTGCCACAGATCAGAACACCAGCAACTTTGAGATGAAAGAACATGAATAAAACAGAAATAATATATGAGGAATCTCGAGCAGTTTCAGGGGGGAAATGATCAAAGGTATTTGGAACAGTGGCCAAAGGTGTGTATTTCTTAGAGAAATAGACTGGGTCCTGTTGAGTCTCTGTACCTCGTAGCTGGGGGCGCGGTGGTACACACCTGTAATCCCAATACTTGGGAGGCTGAGACAGGAGGATTGCAGGTTTGAGGCCAGGCTCAGCAACCTAGGGAGACCCTCAGCAACTTAGTAAGACCCTGTTTCAAAATAAAAAAGGGAGGATGGAATGGGGGTCTAGCTCAGAGGTAGAATGCCCCTGGGTTCAATCCCCAGTACCCCCCAAAAAATGAGTACCGCTACTTCTTGTCTCTGAGCCTTGGTTTACTCATCTATGAAAGGAGGTGATGAATCTGCGGCCGGCAACCTCTGCTTTGCTTAATCAGAATACTATTCGCTGAAGCCGGGTGTGGTGGCACACGCTTGTAATCCCAGTACTTGGGAGGCTGAGACCGGAGGATCCGGGTTCGTGGCCAGCCTCAGCTACTTAGTGAGGCCCTCCGCAACTTCGTGAGACCCTGTTTCAAAATAAAATATAAAAAATAGGGCTAGGGGTGTAGCTTGGAGGTAGAACGCCCCTGGGTTCAATCCCCGGTACTACAAAAAATAAAAAAAAAAGAATACTACTCGCTGGCATTACTGTGGGTTTACTGTGCAGCAGGTACTCTAGTGAGGGCTTCGGCCGCATTATTTCCTCTAATCTTCAGAATGCTATAATCTGTCCCCCATTCACACTGAAAGGCTCAGAGAGGTTGAGTAATTCCCCCAGGGCACACAGCTAGTAAGGGTCCCAGCTGAGGTTTCAACTCAGGTGTTTGATACCAGAATCAGTGCTCTTATCCTATACCTGGTGTGGCCCCAAAGAGGCCATCAGAGCTTATTGCAAAGAGGGATGTCTGAACTCAGTCTAGTCCAGTTGTTCCCAATGGGGACAGTTTTGTCCCTGAAGGAACTCTTTTTTTAGCTTCTGGGGACAAAGAATGGTTGTAAAGATTGGGGGCAGGGTGGCTGGCAGCACCTGGCGGGCAGAGGCCAGCTGTGCAGCCAAACACAGCCCACCAGGAGCACATGTTGCTTAATAATGGGGATAAGATGTGCGTGGTTAGGGGCTGGGGTGTAGCTCGGTGGTAGAGCACTGGCCTAGCCTGCAGAAGGCCCTGGGTTCCATCCAGGAACTGTTAAAGAAAAGAAGCGCATGGTTAGGCGATTTTGTCATTTGTGTGAACCTTCTAGAGTGTTCTCACGCGAGCTAAGGTGGCCGCGTCACTAGGCAGTATAATCTTACGGCACCACTGTCCGACACGCGGTGTCTCGTCACCCACAACGTCATCGGGCTATGGGTGATGTACTCGGCACAGCCACTAACAACAAAGAATTAGCCCACACAAAATGTCTATAGTTCTCAGGTCTAGAACCTCTGTTGAAGGCCCGACCTGGAGACGGGTGAGTCATTGGAACTCCCTCTTCACCGCTGTCTACCGAGGATGAGTAACAGGAGTCTGCCCTCCAGGGCGGCATCCCTATTTTTTTGAGTTTTGCACACATGCACATCACAGTTCAGTCCTCCGGGTGCATCATTGCACTTAATGATGACATCATTGCATTCAATGAGACAGACCTGAGTCCAAATCCCTGCTCTGTCGCGCTCTGTCTTTGGGGCCGATCACTTAAGCTCTGGAGCTCCATCCTGCAAATGGAGGTAGTCAGTGCCCATCTGGGGATGGTCCAGACATAGTAAGTGCTCAGTTAATTGTCATCTCCTTCCCTAGTCCCTGCCTGTCTTTCTTTCTTTCTTTCTTTTTTTTTTTTTTGCGGTACTGGGGATTGAACCCAGGGGCATTCTACCTCCGAACTACACCCCCAGTCCTATTTTTTATTCTTTATTTTGAAACAGGGTCTCACTAAGTTGCGGAGGGCCTCACTAAGTAGCTGAGGCTGGCCGTGAACCCGGATCCTCTGGTCTCAGCCTCCCAAGTACTGGGATTACAAGTGTGTGCCACCACGCCTGGCCCTGCCTGTCTTTCTTTATCCCTGTCTCTCATTTTGACTGCGCGCCTCCAACACGTGGCCAGGTGTGCTCTCGGCTCTCCTGTTAATATTGGCAGGACCACAGGTTGTCGCTAATACTTGGGCTTGGTGTCTTAAACAGACAGGAGCTGGGGTGGGGAAAGGGTCCCCCCAGAAAAGCAGCTGCAAAGTGAGTGTGTGTGGGGGGAGCAGAAGAATCCAGAACTCCTGGCTCCTGGCCCAGGCATCCGGCTGGAGTGAGCTCTCAGGGTTGGCTAGTTTTATTGTAGAATAAATTGTTGCTCCGTAATGTAAATGGAAAATTAACTTGTGTCACCGCTCAAAGCATCTTTGTAATTCTTTGTGGAACATACCACCCAGATAAGCCGGAGATTTACGCACTTTCTCTCAGGAGGCCTTGTCTGGGGTAGCCGGGGCAGGAAAGAGGGTACGCCTTGCAGAAGGAGGTGGGGGGTGTCAGCTGAAGGAATTTCCTGCATGGAAAGGTTTCCCAGGGAAACGTGCAGTTGGCTAGGCTGCACCTAACAGCACGCAACTTCCGTCGACAGGCGAGGCTCCAGCCAGGCTGCCAGGAGAGAGACATTAAGTTAGGGAAAGATCTTTTTTTTTTGCGTTATCGGGGATTGAACGCAGGGGCGTTCTACCTCCGCGCTACGCCCCCAGCCCTATTTTTTATGCTTTATTTTGAAACCGGGTCTCACGAGGTTGCGGAGGGCCTCACTAAGGAGAGAGAGAGAGAGAGCGCTGAGGCTGGCCGCGAACCCGGATCCTCCGGTCTCCGCCTCCCAAAGTACTGGGATTACAAGAGTGCGCCACCACGCCTGGCCCAGTTAGGGAAAGATCTTGATTGGTATGTCCATGTTATTTATTGACTTGGGTCAGTGGAGGGTTGGGAAGAGGAGGAGAGCAAACCGAAGCTGCAAATAAGACCTCAATCCCCTAAGCTGCTTGCAGAAAAGATGATTAGACGCCGCACCTGATATCCGGAGCCTTCCAGAGAACACTCCAGCTAATGGGGGCCGAGGAGTCTGTGCGTGGAGGGATTTCTCGCCACCGTCTCTCAGTCGTGGGGGGAGGTGGGTAACGGAGGACCCTCCGATGAAGGAAGTGGTTAGGGATCTGGTGTAGGGAAAACCAAAACCTCTCCCCTGCTCTGGCCAAAGCAGAGCAGTCCTGGGAAGGACACGAGGGGGATGGCTCTGCGGCTAGACGAAGGGGGATCAGTCCCTGAGAGAGTCGCAGTCTTGCTCAAGTCCCAGTGTCAAGGTCGGACCTGGGGATGGAGCCCCCATTCCTGATTTTCAAACCAGGCTACATACTATTGTGTTGTTGGGGGCTTGAAGGCCCTCCCTCTACCCTCAGAATAAAAAAGAATAAAAAATAGGGCAGGGGGTGTACCTTGGAGGTAGAATGCCCCTGGGTTCAATCCCCAGTACCACAAATAAATAAATAAATAAATAAATAAATAAATAAATCTAAGATCAGCCAGAAAAGAAGTTTACAGCCGGGTGTGGTGGTGCACGCCTATAATCCAAGTACTTGGGAGGCTGAGATAGGAGGATCACAGGTTCAAGGCTAGTCTCAGCAACTTAGCTAGACTCTCAGCAACTTAGCGAGACCCTGTGTCAAAAATGAAAAATAGAACTGGGCGTAGTGGCGCATGCCTGTAATCTCAGTACTTGGGAGACTGAAACAGGAGGATCGCAGTTTCGAGAACAGCCTCAGCAATGTAGCAAGACTCTCAGCAACCTAGTGAGACCCTGTTTCAGAATAAGAAATAAAAAGGGCTGAGGGAAGCCAGGCGTGGTGGCACATGCTTGTCATCCCAGCCCTTGGGAGGCTGAGACCAGAGGATCCGGGTTCGCGGTCAGCCTCAGCTACTTAGTGAGGCCCTCTGCAACTTAGCGAGACCCTGTTTCAAAACAAAGAATAAAAAATAGGGCTGGGGGTGTAGCTCGGAGGTAGGGTTCAATCCCCAGTACCGCAAAACCAAAAATCTAAAAAAAAAGAGTAGGAAAAATTGAAGAAAGGAAGCGGATTCAGAAGTTAGTGGACGCTCACTCTACATAGTTCTTTGGCTTTCTCTGAGCTTCTGTTTCCTTATCTATGATAGGGGGCTCTGGGTGCAACCTGGAAGGGCTGAATTAAATGTCACGGACGCTGTCAATGTCACCTACAAATCTGGCTTAGCAATCTCCTCTCCTCCAGCATCCTGGTAGGTGGAGCTCCCGACAGCAATCATCTTAGTTAGACCCCGATTCCCAAAGGACTCTGGCCTTCGGGGTATCTGCAGAGAGCACCTGGTGACTGCGATTCGCTCAGCCACTGATCTGTCCAGGAAGCGTCCCCGTGTCCCCCTCCCCCAGCCTTCTTTCTTTCCTAGTGTGTTTGCGTTACCCCTTATGGCAGCCAGCTGAACCCCCTCTGTTTATCTTCTCTTTGGCCGGGCTCCGAGCCGCCCTCCTTCTGCAGCCCCCCAGCTGGGATGAGTTGAGCGGAGAAGAATCCGCCAGCCCCCGGCCCCCAGCAGGGCTCTGTGCGCGCCATTTAAGGGGAGAGGAATGTGGCTTCTGACGATGACTCATAAGCTGCTGCCTCCCTAAGTGTGGAGCGTGTGTGAGGTGCCCCCCTCCCAGAGAAGGGGTGCTAAATAATTCAGCCCAGCAGCCTACTCTGACATCCATCTGGGCCTGTCCCCTGGTGACCCGATGACACACCAGCGGGGTCCCGGCTCGCTCAGGGGAACTGGAGGAATACCAGCCCGCATCAAACCCGCCCGGCTGTCAGGGACTCCCCAGGCCCCAGCGGCAGGTGGACACTCGGATCTCAGGGCCTCAGACCCCTGCCCTGGATCAAGATCGGTGGTATGCTTGTACCCAGACTTCTTAAACATTTATGAGGCGCCTGCTGTGTGCTTGGCAATTTGGCCTGCATTATCTTGTAGGATCCAGAAAGTCCATGAGACAGAGACTCTGCTCTGAGATGTTCAGAGAAGGAAGGTGGCGGGTCCCAGTTCACACAGCTCGAGACGGACCCTGAGACGGGCATGGACGAAGGCTCACGAGGAGTTCCCAGTGGAGAAGAGGGGGGGCACAGCTCATGGCCCGCGGGGTCCTTGGCTTACATGATGGAAAAGAATTTCAGCACAAGCCAGTCAGAGACATACAGATTTATTTAGGAAAGCGAGAAAGACACATTCAAGCCGGGCGTGGTGGCGCACGCCTGTAATCCCAGTATTGGGAGGCTGAGACAGGAGGATCGCAGGTTCGAGGACAGCCTCGGCAAGTAGTGAGACTCTCATCAACCTAGTGAGACCCTGTTTCAAAATAAAAATAAAATAGGGTTGGGGGTGTAGCTTGGAAGTAGAATGCCCCTGGGTTCAATCCCCAGTAACCCCCCCCCCCACACACAGAAATACACATTCAAGGGAGAATGAGGATTCTCCAGTGAGACACATTTTGGGGGTTCATGGCTCTTTTTTCTAAAGGGAACTTGGTGAAGGGTGGATATGGGAAGGTGCGTGAGGAGGGCCTCAGTCTGTGGTTACAAGCCAGTTTTTGGTTGTCTGATCATGGTTTGATCCTGGTCTCCATCATTTGATGAATAGATAAGCTAGAAAGTCCCCCAAATTGTAGGTTTTTCAATATATTGTAAATATCATGTATCTGTCTTGTTAACAGTACACAGGGCAATTATAGGTATTATTATTATCATAATCATTATTATTATTGGTTAATTTTAAGATTTACAGATTTCCTAGGAATTTGGGGGATATGGGTCTGGGAGAGAGAATTGGTTTGGAGAATAAAGATCTGAGGAACTCAGCCGGGCGCGGTGGCGCACGCTCGTCATCCCAGTCACTTGGGAGGCTGAGACAGGAGGATCGCAAGTTCAAAGCCAGCCTCAGTAACTTAGCAAGGCTCTCAGCAACATAGGGAGACTCTGTTTCCAAATAAAAAACAGGGCTGGGGTGTAGCTCAGAGGTAGAATGCACCTGGGTTCCATCCCCAGTCACACACACACACACACACACACACACACACACACACACACACACACACGATATGAAGAACTTAAGCACCAGACTTTTCTACTAAAGTTCTGTCTGTACCCATTTCTGTCATTTCTTCTATCCTACCTCAAGACCACCCCCCGCCTGGCGCAGGCAGGTAGCCAGAGGACCCTGGGAACAGGACATCATTTCTGTCCCTCCAGATACTGGCGGCCTTGGTGGTCCACGTGCCCACCCTTAGCCCCACACCCCCAGCTCCTCAGGAGGAGGTGTGTGGTGCTCACACCCTCCAGCTAAGACTGTTTCCAGTTCTTTCCCGCCTTTATCATGTAGGCCTCGCTTTGGCCTAGTCTTCTACTGATCCCTGGTGACTGGGAGGCCACCTTCAAAATGCGGCGCCGGTCTGAGGAACTTCCTTCCCTGAATTCCTAGCAATCTCCTGCAGGGTTTAATTAGCCTGGAGGTTGAGCACTGGGACACAGTCCCAGAGGAGAATAAGAGACCAAGAAAGCCCGGTGTGGTGGCGCACGCTTGTCATCCCAGTACTTGGGAGGCTGAGACTGGAGGATCGCAGGTTCGCAGCCAGCTTCAGCTCTTAGTGAGGCCCTCTGCAACTTAGTGAAACCCTGTTTCAAAATAAAGAATAAAAAATGGGGCTGGGGGTGTAGCTCAGAGGTGCAATGTCCCTGGGTTCAATCCCCAACACTACAAAAAAAAAGTTCTTTTTTTTTTTTTTTTTAAGGAGCTTAAGCCAGG
>PVJS01000972.1:0-109013 GCA_004027185.1 Glis glis
CGAAAAAAAAAAAAAAAAAAAAAAAAAGTTATTAACAGAGCCAGGGATGGCAGTGCACACCTATAATCCCAGCTTCTTGGAAGGCTGAGGCAGGAGGATCACAAGTTTGACGTCATCTTGGGCAACTTAGTGAGACCCTGTCTCAAAATAAAAAATAAAAAGGGCTGAAGATGTAGCTCACTGGTAGAGGGCTTACCTAGCACATGACCTTTGAGGATTCAATCTCCAGTACTTTAAAAAACAAGTTACTAACAGTCAAATATAATGTGAATTTCAACTAAGTAAAATGTTTCTATAAACCAAAGGTCTGATTTCAAGGATTTGAAGGGAAGAATGATCGTAACAAATTTTGTCTTCAGCCTTGGAAAATTTTATAAACTTCTCATTTCTAGTCACTTTATAAAACTATTAATTGTGTTTTTTAACATGTAATTAATTTTGGTGGGAAAAGAAGATCAAGACTTTTAAAGAAAATGCAATTTTGTTGAGGGAAGTGATCAACTATGAAAAATATATTTATTATAGAAAACTATCCCAAAGCTTTCTCACTAAATTTTGCTCAAGTTTAACTCTATTTCATTACCAACATTTAGCTTTTATTCCTTTAAAAAGCATTTGCCTTTGATAATATCCCATTAACAACGCAAACATATCTAATTTTAGCCTGACCTTCCCCTTGACTAGAGTTAGATTACGATAGACAATTTAATGCAAAAAAATGAAAATAAGTCTATGAATTCTTCATAAGATTTTCCATAAGAGTTTTTAGCCCAAATTTGATCTCTGTTTTATGCCATGAAATGACATGCTGTGTCAAGAGCTATATTTCCTTCTCATAGATCATACACAAAATATTTTGATATCTGCCAAGCATGATGGTGCATGCTTGTAATCCCAGTACTTGGGAGGCTGAGACAGGAGGATGACAGGTTTGAGGCCAGCCTCAGCAAACTTAGTGAGACCTTCCACAACTTAGTGAGACCCTGTTTCAAAATAAAAAAATAAAATAGGGCTGGGAGTGTAGCTTGGAGGTAGAACCCCTCTAGGTTCAATCCCCAGTACCAAAAGAAATTATTTTTATGCCTCTATAAACTAAATATAAATTATGAAATTATGTTAGTGAATTGATCATTTGAAAACATAGAAGGAATCACTTCCATTGACATTATGTACATATGTGAGAATATCAATGCCAATCTCAGTATCACCTATGGGGAAAGGGGGAGAGAGGGAGGGAGCCGGGGGAAAGTCTACCAAGTCCTGTGTGCGTGTATGTCACTATCACTATGAACTGCATTATGATGTGAGACTATAATGCACCAATAAAAGTAAAAAGGTAAATAAATCCAAACTATAAAGAAAGAAATAAAAATTGGACTAGCAATGAAAATTTTTCCCTAAGACTACAAGATACCTACTCTCCAATGTCGCTGAAGGACATGCACCTATTGTCTTTTTAAAAGTTCCATCCAGTCAAGTCATTGTAGTTGATGTTGATGGAGTGTTGATGTGCTTTATAAACACTCAAAAGGAGCCACGCTTGTAAGTTAACATGCTACCACTTTAGCAGAGGCTCCACACAGGCACAAGGTGTCCTTCTGATGTTTGGGGATAAACCTGCCGAAGGACAGGAGGGATGGAAGCTGAACGTGAACCTGGGAAATAAGCCATGTCTTGTGCCACCAACTGCAAAAACTTTTTTTATACAATTGGTGAATTTAACAAACAGTTGGTAGATCTGTATCAGCAGTCGTGGGGCAGTCAGTTCGGAGGGAGTTTTCTGGATGCTGGCCAGGACACGGTTCCTGAGGCTGCCTGGTCCTAGAGTGGTTCTGGTTGCTTTGTGAGGGGAGGAGGCCTGGGGTTCAGAACCCGCGGGGGGCAGCCATTCCCACTGTGAGGAGATAGAGTCTCATGTGACTGGTCACTGGAAAAATCACGTGGTTTTAAAGATTGATATCTTTATTGTCACTCATAAGCCTTGTTTTTGATAAAATTTCTTTAAAGCCCTCCAAGGAATGAGGGGAAGTGTGAAAGGAATCTGATAAAATCCAGCATCGAGTGTGATAAGACCTTCCGAGCTGCAGAGGAGACTGTATGCTGTATGTGGGAACACTACTCAGATTCTTTTTGGCCTAGCATGAGTTGTGTAATCACAGTAGAATGATGCAGAAATCAGAAACCAAGACAGCAGGCACGTTTGGATGTCTGTAACATTCATCATAATAAACTGAAATTTTGTGTGCCAATTAAAAGAATGAATGTGTTTTTAAAACCACTTGTAAGCTGGGCATGGCGGTGCACACCTGTAATCCCTGTACTTGGGAGGCAGAGACAGGAGGATTTCAGGTTCAAGGACAACCTCAGCAACTTAGTGAGGCTTTCAGCAACTTAATGAGACTGTTTCAAAATAAAAAAATAAAATAGGAGCCGGGCGTGGTGGTGCACACTTGTAATCCCAGTACTTGGGAGGCTGAGACCAGAGGAACTGGGTTCCCAGCCAGCCTCAGCTACTTAGTGAGGCCTCTGCAACTTAGTGAGACCCTGTTTCGAAATAAAGAATAAAAAATAGGGCTGGGGGTGTAGCCCAGAGGTGGAATGACCCTGGGTTCAATCCCCAGTACCACTGATAAATAAATAAATAAATAAATAAATAAATAAATAAAATAGGGCTGGTGACGAAGCTCAGAAGTAGAATGCCCCTGGGTTCAATTCCCAATACCACAAGAAACAGAAAACAAAACAAAACAAAACAAATCCTGTGGACCTGCTACCCATTTTTCAAAGCCTCAGCAAACATTATTTTATATAATCTTCATATCAATCCATACAGGTACTAGGTATTAGGATTCTGGTTCTTCAGAGAAGGGGACTCACACACTGATGATCTAATACATGTATACAATGTACAATGATCAAGTCAAGGGATCAGCATATCCACCTTCTCAAACATTTAAAACATTCAAAATCCTCTCTTTTAGCTATTTTGAAATACTTTATTGCAAACTATAGTCAAACACATCAGTTATTGTCCCGCAGCGCACCTGAAGGGAAAAGAATGACGCAGACCCAGAACAGATTGAGCGGGGCAGGCCAGGGGACCTCACTCTATGGCGAAGGCCCCGCTGGACACTGGTCCACAGCTTTTATTCGTTTTTGAGAGGGGAGGTTGAGGTATGGATGGTCCTGCATACATGCAGTGCTTGAGAGGTAAAGCTTAACTAGTATACGTGCAGTGAGGGCTAGAGATAAACGTTTAACTTGGCTGGCTGCAGAGCAATCGTAGGGAGAAAACCACAGAGGATGTGCAGAAGATCCTTGAGACAATGTTTGACAAGCAGGATATTTGGGAATAGGCGCCTGCAAGAGACCCAGGAACGTTTGCCTTGGAGGAGCGGGCTGCTTCCAGCCAGCTCATCAGTCTGACCATGGCTTTCCATGACCCTTAGACCTTTCCTAGGCAAACATCAACCTGCTTCTGGCAGTCACATTCTCCACAAACCTTACTGTATCATACAAGAACAGAACTTATTCCTTCTATGTAACGCTAACTTGACCCATTGATACACCTCTGTGTATCTGCCTTCTCCTCTCGCCACCCTGGCCCCTGATAACCACTATTTTCCATTGTGCTTCCTATGTATCAACTTTTCTTTTAATTTCACATAGAAGTGAGATCATGAAGTATTTGTCTATCTTCATCTGACTTAGTTTACTCAACATGGCATCCTCCAGGTTCACACATCTTGTTGTAAATAACAGAATTTGATCTTTAGGGCTGAATAGTATTTAATGGGGTATATGTATTACATTCTCTTTCTCCATTCCTCTGTTGATAGATACTTAGGTTCATTCTATGACTTAGCTATTGTGAACAGAGCCTTGGTGAACACAGGATTGAAGAAATCTTTTAGCACCTGATTATTTTTACAAGGTATATACCCAGCAGTGTGGCCGCTGGGCATTTAGCCTGCACCAGGTCCAAAGTGGCTGAGCTAGTATTCAAAATAAGGTCAGTAAAGCACAATACAAAGTCCAGCTCTTCCTTCAGTACCGTGCTCATATGTTGGGATACAGTTTTGTATTTCGTTCTTCATTGCATGGACATAAATCTAGATGGGTATGAAGATTCAAAAGCGCACGAAAATGCCAAGAGGAACCTCAACACTATCTTATGAAATGAGAAATTACACATGCCAGTTTCAAAAGTATATTGCTCAAAGTTTTCATACCATGGGACCATAGGCACAGACTATATTCAGATGAAATCCAACAATATTATTTTTCCTTCCCTAAACCAGTCACCAGGTAAGATACAAGGGATGCCAATTTCACCAGTACCTTTCAGAGGTACAAACTGAGTTAACAAGTCAAAGCCAGGGAGGTGGCGCACACCTGTAATCCCAGTACTTGGGAGGCCGAGACAGGAGGATCACAGGTTTGAGGCCAGTCTCAGCAACTTAGTGAGACTGACCACAACTTAGCAAGACCTTGTTTCAAAATAAAACGGGGCGTAGCTTGGAGGTAGAATGCCCCTGGGTTCAACCCCCAGTACTGCAAAAAACAGGAAGAAAAAAAAGTAAAGAAAGAAAGAAAAGAGTTAACAAGTTAAAATGCCACAAAGCGATAATCGATTCTCATTAGCACTTTTCAAATTCTTAAACTACTTACTAAGGACCTCATAAACATTATCTTATTGAATATCCCAAAGAGCCCTATAAGTAGATAAAACAGTTTTCATTTAACTGAAAAGGAACTGATGGAAAGTTAATAGTAGAGTTTGGAGTCTCCTACTAAAATATTTTAACAGGAAAGAAACCTACCGATACATTTGAAAATAGGTTGGCATGGCAGTATTGCATAGTATTGCATGCATGGGGAAGGGATGGAGGAAGTTGTCAGTTTAGACACTGAGCATAAAGGTTATTGGATAGGGCATGATAAGTACCTGGACTAAGGGAAAAGATGCAAAGGAGCCCGGGTATTAGGTATTCAGGGACTCTGTGTGGTTGTTCAGGAGAATGATGGGCTATGAATGCTGGGAACCCTCCACTCCCCAGGGGCTGCCTTTATGGAGTTAGCAGGAAATGCAGGAGCTCTGGAGTCCCGCTGACCTGGGATTGTGGTTTCCCACTATTAGTCTCTGTTTGAAGCAGTTTATTAAATGGTCTGTGCCTTCCGTTTGTCACTTATAAAACAAGAGTAATAACATTTATCATGTAGGGTTTCTGTTAGATAATGTATCAGATAGTAGATATTCAGCACATGTTCCTTTTATTATTATTATTATTATTATTATTTATCATTATTATTATTATTGTTCAAGGCAAAAAAACAAACACAACAACTTTTCTGATGTAGCAAGGCATAATATAAGTTTTTCCAAAAGAGTTAAGTGAAAAGGTACTCATGATCCTTCCGAAGACTTTGCCATTTACCGATGTTAATCCATTATTTTAATATCTCCTACATCTTGAAACACTAACTTAGTCAAAACTTAATAGGTAGAAATGTGCAATGTGGAAAATTGTTACCAAGCAGGGCAAAGGGTATCAGTTGATGTGGCATGGCAGAGAAGCGTCCTGACACATGTCTGTTTTTTTTCAAATCTTGCCTTTCAAGAGACCATTGAGTGTGATATTGAGGAAGTCGCTGAACTGATGTGGCTCAGTAACTTTGCTTGCAGAAGGTGCAGGTGGTATTTTCTACTGGTAGAGTAAAATTTCATATCTGATGTTAGAGGACTCTGCCCAGATGTGAAAAATATTTGCCTTGATTATGTTTGATCAATTCATAATTTTAAAGTAAAAAGAAGCCAGGCGTGGTAGCATATGCTTGTAATCCCAGTACTTGGTAGGCTGAGACAGGAGGAGCACTGGTTGGTGACCAGCCTCAGCTACTTAGTGAGACCCTCCACAATTTAGGGAGACCCTGTTTCCAAATAGAAAAATTAAACAGGATTGGGGGTATAGCTTGGAGGTATAATGTCCCTGAATTCAATCTCCAGCATCATAAATAAATAAGCAAATATATGAATAAATGTACAAATAAATGGAATGGGAGTTAGATTTGTAATCTATTTCTTCCAAGTTTCCTTATGCAATTAAGACAACTTGATAGCTGGCCAAAGAGAGAGGGTTACTGTTCTTTATAATATTGAAGAAAAGATGAGTTTTAATTTTTTTTCTCATTACGATATCATTTATAAATGCTTTTCAAAATGAAGTGCCTCTGAAACATACAAAATCATTTAAAAAATTAACCGGCATCTTTGAAATACATTTTCATTAAAGCTAACTAAATCGAATCAGCCTAAAATTCGGTATTATGTCGCAGTTAAATGCACAATCAGGCAGCAGCTTCGACATAAACTAGAGAAGTTGTGGTTTTTTTTACCCCGAGATAGGGCTGATTATGCTAGTGCTATGGCAACGGGTTGCACCATTTGGAAGCGCTAGCGTGCTTAACCGCATGAGCTGCGCCTCTTCCTTTCCTATAAAGACTCAGAATAAGAAAAACAGAAGTGCTCGCAGAGGAGAAACCGCAAGGGCAGTCAAGCCACTGCTGGGAGCTCTTAGCTGTAGCAACAGCCGCCTGTGAGAACAGCGCATCGCAAGCCTCTTCTGTTTCACAGTGCAGCTTTTCCCATTCTGCTTGGTTCCTTTAACGATTCTGAAAGCAACCCAAGTGATTCTGCTCAGCGTTTTCATGAAGGGGAAATGAGAAGGAATTAGTAGTGCCTTTATCAGCCTGTGCTTTGCTTATCCTCCATTTTGGGGGCTTGGGGGACAGAGGGCACAGGTCACTGCCTCTGTGGATGTTTGATCCTGTTGCTGAGATGGGAGTTGAGTTTGTTAGGTGGACTCCCTATGCTCTAGCACTTATTTTGTGTTTGTTTTTAATTGTCTTGTATTTAGTTCACATACACACATAGTATAATTTCAATTTCCCTAATTTCCCTTCTACTTTTTTTTTGTGGTAGTTCTGGGAATTGAACCCAGGGACATACTACCTCCCAGCTACACCCCCAGCCCTGTTTTTTATTGTTAATATGAAACAGGGTCTCACTAGGTTGATGAGAGTCTCACTACTTGCTGTGGCTGTCCTGGAACCTACAATCCTCCTGGGTCAGCCTCCCAAGTACTGGGATTACAAGCTTGCGCCACCACTTCCGGCTTCCCTTCTACATTTTAGAAAGATTTATAAAGGCTGCTGGGAACAATCTTTTGCAGAACTAGATGTTGGGAGCTCTTAGCTGTAGAAACAGCCGCCTGTGAGAACAGCGCATCGCAAGCCTCTTCTGTTTCACAGTGCAGCTTTTCCCATTCTGCTTGGTTCCTTTAACGATTCTGAAAGCAACCCAAGTGATTCTGCTCAGCGTTTTCATGAAGGGGAAATGAGAAGGAATTAGTAGTGCCTTTATCAGCCTGTGCTTTGATTATCCTCCATTTTGGGGGCTTGGGGGACAGCAAAAAACAACAAGCAAAAAAAAAAATCTTTTTTTGCTTGTTTTCTTTTCTTTGGGGAGCCTACTCTCCCATTCACCCCTCGACAGCTTAGTGAGACTCTGTTTCCAAATAAAACAGGGCTTGGGGTGTAGCTTGAAGGTAGAATGCCCCTGGGATCAATCCCCAGCAACACACACACACACACACACACACACACACACACACACACTAAATAAATAAATAAATAATAAATAAAATTACTTACAAGAAATACGTTATAGGTTTCATTAGCAGTTTTTATTGGTTTGTTTGTTTGATTTTAAAGCACGGACTTAATAAGAGCAAAACATTTTCAAACATGTTTCACTGTTTTTCCTTCCTTGAAGATTTGGGGTAAAAATACCAAAAAAAGATGCACAAATCACACCATCACTTTCGTTTGGCACAAGTCTGTTCACTTTTCTTTCCTCTTTTTTTCCTTTCTAAATAATAAGAATCTCCCTCTTTTATAATTGTCATCTAGCAGTCTGCACTTTTTAACATTAACATGCAATGCTCTGAATCCCATTTTAATGGTTCATACACTGTTTTTACTCATTGTTGAATCCCTCATTGCATAATGTGTTTTTCCCTGATAGCTCAGTGATGCTGAATAAGCATGGGCTTGTTATACGCAAAGAGGTCTGCATTTAAAGCTACACTTATTTTGCTATATGAGTTCTTTACCCTTGAAGGCATTTATTTCTTTTCTTGAACCTTCATCCATGAAAAGAAAATAATGCTACCTACTTCTAGGATTTCTGTAATGATTAGATAAGATAATATGTAAACATTATTTAGCACAGCACCATTCACCAGGTAGATGGTTACTACATAGTAACTGTTGCCGGGCCTGGTGTCACATGGTTGCAATCCCAATACTTGGGAGGCTGAGACAGGAGGATCACAGGATCAAGGCTAGCCTCAGCAACTTAGCAAGACCCTCAGCAACTCAGCAAGATCCTGTTTCACAAATAAAATAGGGCTGGGTGTAGCTTAGAGGTAGAATGCCCCTGGATCAATCCCCGGCACCACACACACACACACACACACACACACACACACACTGATCGAGCCATCTCACCATTCCTGCAAGTGTCTGTGTCTTTTGGTGATTCTTTGTATTTCTTTGACCATGATTTTAACCTATGCTACAGGAAATAAAGAGCTACCAAAGCAGATACTACTAAGAGATTAATGTAAGTAATGATTTTTGCTATCTGAAGTATAGTATATGAATCGGGTATATATCCCTGGATTTAAAAATGAAAACAGACATTTGTGTAAAAATTAAAAAAGATAATCAATATGGAAATAAAGAAAAAACACAGCATAGGTGTAAGGAAACATCTTCACCAGTTGTTCTTAACCCTTGTTCCCCATTAGAACCATCATTGGAGCTTAGGAAAACCCAAAATACATGCGGGGCACTGTGGTACACGCTTGTAATCCCAGTACTTGGGAGGCTGAGACAGGAGGATCGCAGGTTCGAGGCCAGCCTCAGCTACTTAGCAAGGCCCTCCACAACTTAGTGAGACCCTGTTTCAAAATAAAAAATAAAATAGGGCTGGGAATGTATCTCAGAGGCAGAATGCCCCTGGGTTCAATCCCCAGTACCACAAATAAATAAATAAAAATAAATAAATAAATAAATAAATAAATAAATAGGGCTGGGAGTGTAGCTCAGAGGTAGACTGCCCTGGGTTCAATTCCCAGTACCCCCTCCACACACACACACACACACACACACACACACACACACACACACAAACAAAAATAAACATACAGATCACTTCAAACCACAAAGCTACTGAATCAGAATTTCCAGATCTGAAGTCCAAGAATCTGTACTTTTAATTTCATGTACATCCAGGATGAATGCAAACACAGGATTGATATTTTTGCATTAGTTGGGATTATAACACTGATCTGCTAATACACATACACACAGATGTACATAACTAATACAAATTAGAATTTCATAGGCTGTATTCCAAAGAACAGTGCAATTGTATGGTGCTCATGCTCCATGAGCATGCAGATGGTGACAAATACTTTTTGGAGATTCTGCTTTAAGCAAAGTCATGTTAACTTCCCTGTGCCTTTAATATGCTGACACAATTCATAAATCTCTCCAGAAGCCATGTAGAATCACTTCTGGAAAAAAAGTTTTGACTATGGGATATTTTAAGACATGCAAATCTAAATCAAAGATCTCAGTTTTGCCATCATGATACAGGAAGTGGTAATCTAGCCCCTCCCCAAATTATAGATAAATACTGTAAGAAAAAAATGAAACATACCCAAATTTTCATATCTGCTCATCTAGTCTTTATTAAATTGTTATTTGTTTAATCATCATGCCTGATATCGATAACATGATGTTTTAAGGCAAATATAAAAGATCTATAAAGCATGACTAGTTTTAGAGGTTGAAGTATGTACATACTCGTAGGTACCCACACATGAAAAATAATATTTACACTCTCATGTATGCCGTTTCTTGGGGGAAGAGCTAGACATGATTGCTACATTTAACATAATGCATTATTTGGTTTTACTTCACCAAGAACCTAAACATCTGCCCTCTCTTTAATTCTGTTTTACAAATTCAAACCTTTCTTTATTGCTTGTATTTTCATTTAGAAAGTGTGTGTGGATACTAGGGTTTGAACGTTTAATACTGTCAGGCCTATAGTTAAGAAGGAAAGTTCTTTGCCGCACCCCATTTCCAATACTTGAGTCCTACTTTCCAGAAGAAAACTCACTGTCAAGATATTTTGCCATGTGTAAATGGTATTTTTGGGGGGAAGGGGGTTGTACTATGTGTTTTGTTTTGTTAAGATTTAGTCAGTTTCTACTAACTTTCCTGATCTTGAAATGTTCGTCCACAAGCTCTTGTTCTTGGTTCATGGACACAATGTCATCTCGTGTCTGAAAATATGAATTATAGTTGG
Organism: Glis glis; assembly: GCA_004027185.1. NCBI lineage: Eukaryota > Metazoa > Chordata > Mammalia > Rodentia > Gliridae > Glis > Glis glis. Next base: position 10,445 of record PVJS01000972.1, read on the forward strand.
TTTTATCATTTCTTCTGCTCTTTGTATTTCCTGTTTCTCTTGAGTTTCACCTTTGTTTGTTTGTTTATTTTTTGTGGTACTGGGGATTGAACCCAGCGACATGCTACCTCTGAGCTATACCCCAGCCCTTTTAATTTTTTTAAATTTTGTTTTATTTTGAAATAGAGTCTCACTAGGTTGCTGGGAGTCTCGCAATGTTGCTGAGGCTGCCCTCAAAACTTGGATCCTCCTGCCTCAGCCTCCCAAGTACTGGGATTACAGGTGTGTACCACCATACCTGGCTGTTTATCTTGATTTGTCTTTCTTGCTAAAGGCTCGGGCTAGTGTTTTCTGGATGTCAATTGTGTTCATGAATAAGGCCTAAAAATATATAAATACATTGAAATTCTCCAAGCATTGGTGGAGCTCATAAATCCATGGGTCTTAATTGGATCCAATGAGATCAGAAAGGCCTAAGCTCTCTGAGTCTTAGTTTCCTTATCTATCAGATGAACTACATCTCAACAGGTGCCACTAGAATCCTGTGTTTCTATATGAGTAGAAATCTCTGGAATTATTTTCTGGTGGTAGACAGCAACTATTTCTTTTTACTTTTTTTTTTGTTTGTACTAGGGATTGAACACAGGGACATTCTACCTCTGAGCTACACTCCCAGCCCTGTTTTTATTTTTTATTTTGAAACAAGGTCTCACTAAGTTGCTGAGGCTGGTCTCAAACCTGCGATCCTCCTGTCTCAGCCTCCCAAGTACTGGAATTCCAGGTGTGGGCCACAACACCTGGCTGACAGCAACTATTTCACCCAAGGGATTCCAGGCATGATGATAATGTAACCAATGTTTTAAACATTAAGTCTTCACAAAGAATAAGAAAATCATGATTAATCATAGGGTGCTTCAAATCTAGAACTTCCTTGGTGGGAGTCTGAGTAATTTACTAAATTCCTACTTGCATACAGTGCCTACCTTATTGATACTTACTGATCTGATACAATTGATTGGACTTACTACCTGTGGATCATATAACACATATATAGAATAAGTAAAAGTTGTGTCTTTTATTTTATTTATGTACTTTATTATTATCATGTCATACTAAGAAAGGAAAGCCATATGTTATCTGTTCTAGCTGACCCTTAATTTTAGTCTTGATTTTTCTAGTCTACATTTTTCTACATTTATATGGCCTTTATGTTTCTGGAGGGCAGATATGCAAACTAAACCTTGAACACATTCCACCATGGTCAGTACTTAGAATATGTATTTAATTGATCCATTCTGTGTCACCCTTCTCTCCTTGCACCTGTCTTCGGTTTGCTAACGTTAGACAGGCTTAAGTCTCCTTGGAAATGAGGTTCCATTTATTTTATTTAGTTATTTCTGGAAAGGGGGTGAACGGGTGGTCTTGAAAGCCAAGTACATCTTTTGAAATACCATTTTCACTCAAATTGATTCCTACTTTTTGCTGAAACCTCTGATGGGGAACTTGGGAGAGTGACTTCAAGGTAACTTTGATTTGCAATCATTTAAACATTTTGAGTTGTAAAAGCAACATATTGGGAAAGGTAAATCCAGTAACAATACATGTGTTAGGATAACACTGCTTTGAAGATCAAGCGCTCTGTTATGTGCGTTTTCATCTGTTTAATGTACCCAGTCAATTCCGTTGGCGATTCACAACAGGATTATAATGGGAAAAAGCTTTGGGTTGGATGATATACAGATTTGTGGTGCAATAGTGCCACCTACTGAAATATTACTAAATATTCGTTTGCCTACATAAGACACTGGGCACTTAAGTGAAAAAAAAAGGGGGGTGGAAAATTGTGTCCCCGGAAGGTTAAAGCCAATGTATTTCTGTCATATATAGAAATACTGGGATGTTACTGTGCTCTATTTTTATATTTATTTGATGTGTTTATAGAATTTAAAAGGAAGCTCAATGCAGCTCATACTTATTTGTGTGTGTGATTCTGAGGATTGAACCCAGAGGCATTCTACCTCTGAGCTACACCTCCATCCCTATTTTATTTGGAAACAGGGTCTCACTAAGTTGCTGAGGGTCTCATTAAATTGCTGAGTTGTGCACCACCATGCCCAGCCAGTTCATGCTTTTAGAAAAACCAATGCCTTCTCTTTAAAGTCACCCAACTATATATGTACTCTCTTAATCTCTATTGTTATTTCATGTATTTTTCTTTTACCTATTTTCTACTCTTTACAGTATGGTTCATACATAAAGTTTGTATATATCATCATGCTATTTATATAAGACAGTCTCCTAATATTAGGTATTTATTGTGCACTAGTTATTCAGTACTTGAGGTGAAGATTTTATTTGCTCTTACCACATCTATTTGACTCCAGTAACAGTAGAATGTTGCTTTCAAGTAATACAGGAACGAGGGTATGGAGTGCATGGAGCTATTTACATACATTGAGTGACTGAGTAAACTACATGAGCTCATTTGGTTTACACGGGACCAGGGGATTAACCCGTGACCATGACGACAGCTAAATGGGTAGGTCGTGAAATAACTAAATGTCTCACACCACCAGATTTTTTTAGGTCTTTTTTATATTAGCCATAGGATTTGTCACAGGTGCTTCTACCTATGACTTCAGCAATGTCCTGACAGTGCCTGCAGGCGTGAAATGAAGCAGACACTTGAATCCATTGCTCATGTCAGGAAGAATTTAGGAAGATTACAAAATGTAGTGGAGTCTTTGAAAGACTATGGCAGACGCTGGCGAGGAGAGTAAAGCCACTTATCCTCTCCACCTTATTGCATATGCAAAGACAGTCTCCACGGATGTATTTGTTAGCACACTCATGGCCTTTCTGGAAAAGTCTTGAGATGATTCGAGGGGAGGCCTGAGCTTTAGATATTAGGATTTTAAATGCGGCTTTTTCATGTAGTTTATCTTTATTGTGTTCCTGAATTGAGATGTGTGATTTTTTTGATATTTTAAAAAATAACTGAAAATATTTTACATTGAGGCATTCTAGTGGATATAGACTATGGAAATTAATGTGTTATTTCAAGTTGCATTGCTGAAGTGCCTGTGTAGTTTCTTAAGAGCATTGACTTCAATTTTGGAGTCATTTTAAATTTTTATACTTTTACTTTAGAGTGATTCTCTAAGATTTTTCGACTGGTTAAAATTGTTTTATGTCAGGTATCATGTTGAATAAAAGTGTTACTGATACTGAAAAATGCTTATAGGGATTTTATGATAATGAAAACAAGCAATTTTGGTCTAACACTGAATCTAAAAAGCAATGCTGAAGTATTGGAATTTTCTTTCAAAAAGATAAGTTTGTGTGTGTGTGTGTGTGTGTGTGTGTGTGTGTGTGCGTGTGCGCACACATGTTGTTGAAATACCATACAAATAATATAAGACATAAGCTACAGTATCTTAATATACTCAGTGGAGGAATTTAAAATCACATTCAGAGATAAATGATAGAAAAGAAAACGTACATTAAATTTGAGGAGCTTTTATTGGAAGTAAGCATAAACACAGAAGAAAGGAAAATGTGTTGGTTTTCAGGGATGCTGAATACTTAGGTTTGTTAGTGTATTTTCGTTGACTTTCCTGTCGAGATAACCTCCCCTAGTAAATTAAGTTGACAGGGCTCTGAATTTTCTCTAACGTTTGTACCATGCATACAGCATTCACTCAGCACATTATGATTTGATCTGAAGATCCACTTTCAGGGTCAGTGTTATTTTAGCACTTGTAGAGTGTGTGTGTGTGTGTGTGTGTGTGTGTGTGTGTGTGTGGTACTGGGGATTAAACCCAGGGGCATTTTACCTCTGAGCTACATCCCCAGCCCTATTTTAATTTTTATTTTGAAACAATGTCTTGCTAGGTTGATGAGAGTCTCACTAAGTTGCTGAGGCTGACTTTGAACCTGCAATTCTCCTGTCGCAGCCTCTCAAGAACTGGGATTGCAAGCATGTGCCACCATGCCCAGCTTTATTTTAGCACTTTTAACATTACTAGTAATTTATTCTGAAGTCGAATCCTGACTGCAGTGTTTTTCCTCTTAGCTTATGAACTTTTCATAAATAATCTTCTCTATGGCACCTAAGACACAGGCTATAAGACCTCCAAGCTATAAAGTTCAGGTGAAGAGGGAAGGCTGTAAGGACAGACGGCTGAGAGAGTTGGGAGGCCTGAGGGTGGAGCGCCTGGCCTGCAGAGTCAGGCTAGCTTACACTGGCCTCCTGAACTGAGCCAAGACACTTGAACACTCTAAACTTCATAGGATTTTTGTGATGCTTAAAAAATAAAGTAAAAGCAACCAGCTTAGTGTAGGACTTGGCACCCAGTAAACAATAAATATTAGCAATTACTTGTAACAAAATATCATTTCTGAGTTATTCTTTAAAAAGAGATAAAATCTCTAGAAATTATCTTCTCTGTTTCAGCAATTCACCTCTTGTCCTTTCCAGAACTTTGATTAAACCCTGCACATTACATATAGTGTTATGTTCCTTCAAAAATGCATTGCTTTTGAGCCACGTGGAATTAATTTCTCTGAGACCTTGAACATGAAATAGAGCCCAGTGAGCAGTCTACTACTTGGAAACATGTGGAGCATATTTACTCTGGTATTCAAAGGTCTTTTGTTAAAAACAAAATAGTTTCACATATTATCTCAGCATTCGTTTTCTCATTTTCATAGCAAATATATGGCAGATCATGATTTATTTTTATAAAATACTCTCTTTGGTGGCAACAAGATAACAGATCAGAGCCACGAAGTATGGTGGTCTGTGAAGTAGGTGGTGGATCTAGGTGGTGGTGGTATAAGGAATATTAAGCTTCCTCGTTGCTTCATTACCAAATTTACCCTTTGATTTTTCCTCTATATTCATTGATATGATGGCTGCATTCCCTCACATTCAAAGTCATTCAACAATGGATTCATTGGCCACTTTCTGTGTGGAAGACTCTTAGCTACAGCTGCTTCTCTTCCTCACTATGTTACACAATTCTTGCTAGCTAATCTCTGAAGAAGGAATTTTAATTATTTGTCCAAATCAGGTACATGGTGGCTTAAATGTCTTTGTTGGCTGTTGGATGTATGTGTCTTATGGATTATAAACTTTTCCAGGCCAAGGACCAGGCCTTTAGCATGTTTTATCCTCAGATCTAATAGCATGCCAACAAAACAGTTAATACTTCTTGAACCCAACTGGACCAAATTAATTTGGTTCACATTCCAATGAGTTACATGTCGATATTGAGAAGGGGCATATCAAAATCATGTTACACAGTTAGAAGCTCAATAGAATGCTCAGAAAAAAGAGAAGTGTGTTGTATGAAATATACTGATATACTCAAAGCAACTTGGATATTTTAAATTTGGTGATATGCTATATTCTTTACAATGACCATAGGGATACTTGTGTATTCGTTTAAAACATGATAGATAACAGTTACTGCTATACTAATACTTTATGTTTCTTATTTTTTCTTTTGCAAAACAACACAGTTCTAAGATTGTAATTTAGGAGAAAATAAGAATAAATGAGAAGAGAGGGAAAGATATTAACAGAAAAATAAAAACAAGGGGAAAGTGGGGAGGGAGAGGGAGTGGGGTGGGAACTGAGGGAGTACTGTGTGCATGCATGCCTCTATCACCCTGAATTCATCAAGATGTATGATTACAATGCACCAATAAAAAATCAAGAAAAGCAAAAAATTTGCAGATAATGTATATAAAAACAATATAGTCATATGCCATGTGACAGTGTTTGGGTTAACAATGAGCCAAATATACAATAGTGTTCCCATAAGATTATATCACTTATTGAGGTTGTAGCCATCTTATATTGTGAAAGTACACTCCATGATGTTTTCACAATGACAAAAATCACCTAATGATGCATGTCTCAGAGTATATGCCCACTGTTAAGCAATGCAGAACTGCACTTAAGTATGGATGCTTAAGAAAAAGTAGAGAACTATAATAAAATAATTTTAATATTATATAAAATTTTATTATATAAAGTTATTTTATATAAAATTATATAACACTTTAATGATTATTGATTACCCATCAGTCATATGCATATACATATGTGTATATGAAAACAAAAAATCCATTTTATTCCAAGGACTAAGCCATAGAATGCCGATGGAAAATACTAGGTCAAGCCGGGCGTGGTGGCGCACGCTTGTAATCCCAGTATTTGGGTGGCTGACACAGGAGGATCACAGGTTCGCTACCAACCTCAGCTACTTAGTGAGGCCCTCTACAACTTAGTGAGACCCTGTTTCAAAATAAAGAATAAAAAAATAGGACTGGGGGTGTAGCTCGGAGGTAGAATGCCCCTGGGTTTAATCCACAGTACCGCAAAAAAAGAAAAGAAAAGAAAAGAAAATACTAGGTACTAGGTCATACTCTTTTGCTGGTACCTCTCTAAGGGGAGAAGATTTTTTCCAGATCAGTTTGTCTTCAGAAAATACAATCTCAAGGCAGGAAGGTACCTTCCATATTAGCTAAATCCCTGGTTCCCTTTGATGCTTCCTTGCCTCTCACAACCTCAGTTTATTGTCATTGGAACATAGCCCTAGGCTATTTTTAATAGTCGTTTAGTAAGCTGGGGATGAAAACACGTCTCACTTCTCAGTAGACGGAACACAGCTTCCATTGTGCCAGTAACGATGCTCCTTGGGATGTCTCACAAAATCAGATGCAAACCCAGTTACAGCAGGCTAATTCCCATATTATTTGACTTTGCCCATTTCCTTCCTGAAACATCTTCCACTCTTAACTCTTTTTGGCTTCAGTTTTCTTCCTACAGGGAATATTTACCCACCTTTGCTAGCTCTCTTCTTAATACTCATTTTACTGTGGGATTCTATTTTGGAGACTCCTCTTTTATGGAGCTTGGGGATCTCCTTCACTCCCCAGCTGTAATATCCATCTATATGCTAATCTATAGTCTCAGCCCAGAAGTATACCCTGAGCTACCAACCTCTGCATCCAAATGCTACCAAAAAATTTTACATGGAATCTCAAGCTTTTCAAATTCTCCTCTCTCACTTGACTTTTCTTTCCTTTTTAACACCATGGAAATTTTTATGATCTACCTAATGCAACTCACTAGTATGTTAAACTAGCAATATGAATGGTCTCTTTACCATTCATTCTCTCCCATCCTCATTTCCAAAGGCTGATAAAATCTTGACAGCTACTTCTCAAGTGATTCATGGGCCAGTCCTTCTACTTTCTTTTAAGATGCCATTTTCTTTAGCTATTGTCTCTCATTTGCTTTCCCATAGTCCCCTGATTTTCCTGTCCCCCGCCTCATCTTTTTTTTTCTTTTGGTGGTACTGGGGATTGAATCCAGGGGGTTGGGTTCACACCCCCAACCCTTTTTATTTTTTGTTTTGAAACAGGGTCTCATTAAGTTGCTGAAAGTCTCACTATGTTGCTGAGGTTGGTCTTGAACCTGCAATCCTCCTGTCTCAGCCTCCCAAGTACTGGGATTACAGGCATTTCCCACCATGCCTGGCCCCAGCCTTCTCTTCTATTAATCCATTTTCCATTTCACAAAAGATTGATCTACAATTCAAATGCTTCCAATTAGACCTCCCCTTAAAGGCACCACTCTATTTATCACCACAGTCTATCTAAGGACTGTGAGATAAATTTCTAGTTCCTCTAGAACTAAGCCAACTATAAGTAATCATGTCGGTCTTGGCTTAAATGCATCCAAAAAAATAAACCCTCTCGTACCTCCGCTACCAGCCAGTCGTCAACTATAGAAGTGTAAATAAATAAAGTGGTCTTTCTATGCACTCAGTAGCACATTCTGTGTCTCATGCTGTAAGGATTTTTTTCTTTATCTCAGACAAAAGAGCTCATTGAGGACAAGGAACTCCTTCTCTTTCCCCTTCCCCTTCTCCTCCTCCTCCTCCTCCTCCTCCTCCTTCTACCAGGGACTGAACCCAGGGGCATCCTACCTCCGAACTACACCCCCAGCTCTTTTTATTTTTTATTTTGAAACAGGGTCTTGCTAAATTGCTGAGTGCCTCACCATATCGCGGAGACTAGCCTCTAACCTGCAATCCTCCTGTCTCAGGCTCCCAAGTGCAGGGATTACAGGTGTGTGCCACCACACCCAGCAAGGCAAGGGGGCTTCTACATATACTAGTTATATTATATCTCTTGATCCATTATTTGACCTGTGGCATCATGTCCAGCATGTAATAAGTACTTAGTAAATAATCATCATCTAAATAAATGAATGCATCTAGGGGAAAAAAATCCAAAAAAAAAACCTTCCAAAGACTTTCACAGGCTTGAACTCAATCCAGATAATTTTATTTATAATTTTTCTTGTTTTGCTTGGGTATTCAAAAAGTGATAACATAGCTTTGACATACTTGGCTTTATAAACATGACATGGAATGGGGATAATAGTTTCATTGAGGTAAAAGTTAACAAAAACTGTCACTTTGGAAATGTTCTAACCTGAAGATGATATGCATATATATATTTGACATATATTTACATGAATATATGAAATTTAAAATTTTCTAAGAGGTTTCTGTTTACCTTTTTGCAGGGCAAAGTGTGATTGCTCCTACTTCTGGTAAGAAGTGATATTTTCATTATATTTACTTTTTCCTTTTTGAAAAATTTCATATTTAATGTAGACATACTTTTCTTTTAATTATTCAAACCAATTATTTTTAAGGACAAATTTTATAATCTTAAATGATTCTTGATATATACTTGTTCTTAAAAGATATAGAGTTTGATAATTACCTGAATATATTCTTAAATTATGTAATATGAAGCTTGATAACTACCTATATTATCAAGTTTTATATGTCATCATGTATAACGAATGACTTCTCTTAAGCTTGACAGTAAATCAATGACAGGGCTCCAATCTCCTTTAAAACTTTAACACTACAAGTAAATAAGTTAGGTCACAAAATTTTATATTACAAAGTGGATTAGTAAATCATCTGAGAAACTGGAGGTCCAAATATAATCTTATGTTTATTTGAGTTAATATATTAATTTATTTGTTTTATTTATATTTATCCATGTTGTCTTACATAATTGATAATTAATTATTTATATAACAAATTCAAGAGAAATTTGACTTTTCAAAGGTTTACAAAAGCCTTGACTATTAATGTATTTTGTATAAATCCTTTTCAAGTCCTCCTATCACAATTGAAATAATGGCCTTTAAAAGTGTCGAAATCCTGAGTAAGTTTAACCAATGAAGATTCTGCCAATAAATTCATATGTATTACACATATGCAAAACAATAGAGGAATTAAATGCAGGTGGTTAATGATTAGTCACACCAATGAAATGTTACTGAAAATGCATTATTTATTTTCTGTAAAGCCATGATGGCAATTCTGACTTAATAATTATAATGCACATTTTTAATGAGACACATTTGACATATTCTGAAAATTGGATTAGTATAGGAATTGTATTTGTCATTACATGAAAATTCTTTCCCAATAATGAAAAAAACATATAAATACTAATAGAAACCACTCTCAAATCTGCATAAGAAGCATACTTTTTTACTTTTCAAATGGTCTAATATTAGAATTTAAGTCATTCCTTCATGGCAGATTGTGATTGATTTGTGGCACCACTCAAATGAAATTTAGCATCTTCTTTAACAGAAGATTAAATATGGCCAACAGGAACGTCATCACTGAGAACCAGGTGAGGGCTCTCACCAAGGTGAGGGTTCAGGGACAACGTGGGATTGGCAACTGGAGCATGTTTTCTAATCTTCAATTCCTACGTGTGAAACTAAAGGTTCAGTCTGTACGAGGATATTGAGGCTTGTGCATAGAAGAGTGGTTCTCTGAACACCTTGCTTCATACACCCAGGACTGAATTTGCTTTGCTGGAGGCAGCCTTTAGGAGTACCACTCTTAGAAATAGCATAGCATTGTTATAGCAGGCTTTGGGAGTGATTATCTTACTAATGTCTCTTTGTAATTCAAAGCTAACAAAACATTGGGAATGGATGATTCAGCCAACTGGTTGCAGTACTTCTCTCAGAGCAAAAGGGATCCATCATTGGAACCCTGCAGACACCAAACACACACACACACACACACACACACACACACACACACACACACACAAAACAAACAAACAAAAAAAACCAAATTGATAATTGTCAAATCTATAATGATGGCCAGGCGTGGTGGCGCACGCTTGTAATCCTAGTACTTTGGGAGGCGGAGACCGGAGGATCCGGGTTCGCGGCCAGCCTCAGCTTTCTCTGTCTCTCTGTCTCTCTGTATCCTTCTCTCTCTCTCTCTACTTAATGAGGCCCTCCGCAACTTCGTGAGACCCGGTTTCAAAATAAAGCATAAAAAATAGGGCCAGGGGTGTAGCGCGGAGGTAGAACACTCCTGCATTCAATCCCCGGTACCGCAAAAAAAAAAAAAAAAATCTATAATGATGACAGTGAATTGAATTGAGAGAATATGAAGTTCATTCCTCCCCCTGCTCCCTCCTTTCCTTTCTCTTCCTCTTTTCTTTTTACCTATCTTCCCTCCCTTTTACTCAATGCACAGCCAATGGGAGAATACAATGGGTAGACTTCTGATTTGACCCCAAGACTGGACCAGGGTAGCTCCTGATCTATTACTTGGTTGGCTATGTTGGCATGTAATCATGAGTAAAAGTTTGTTTCTAAATGGACTCATTTGTGAATTACCTGGTTATGACATTCTTGATATTGAATATTTTCATGGGAAAAATAGCATATATAGTAATTGCACTATCACTTTGGATTTCTGCAATCAAAGAAAAGTTCTGCGATATTTCATATGTACTGGATTGGGGCCGTGCAGTGTGACTCAGATTGCTGTCATTTATATTTTGTAAAAATTGGCCACTTTACCTTCAGCATTAATGAATGAAGCTAGGGTTTCATTCCCATGTCCATTTTCCAATTCTCTGTTCAGACCTCTCAGTTTTAGTTCTGAACTTCTTCCTGTCTTCCTGCTTCTATTTCTCGTGTAGTTTTCCCATCCTCTCCCTCTTCCCATATTTGTGCCACTTGAACCATTCATTCTCTTTTACTCAATCTTGTCAAACTGAATTCATGAAAATATGTGTGTAATATCTCAGGTTTTGATTAATTGAATATTAAAAATGTATATTTTGCTATTCAAAGAAGTTAATGCATATGAAACAGAAAATTAAGAAAAAACACAGCTCTATAATCTCAAAGAAGTTAATACATATTAAACATAGAAAATTTAGAAAAACAACACAGCTATATTGTCTCAGAGATCACATGAGTGTTTTTTTTTATACAAATTTGAGCTGGGCATGGTGGGGCACACCTGTAATCCCAGTCTTTGAAAGGCTGAGACAGGAAGACTACTGGTTCAAGACTAGCCTCAGCAACTTAGCGAGGCTCTCAGCCATTTAGTGAGACCCTGTTTCAAAATAAAACAAAATTAAAAAAAATAAAAAGGGCTGGGGTATAGCTCAGAGGTAGAATACCCCTGGGTTCAATCCCTCGTACCAAAAAACAAAAACAAAACAAAAAAAAAACCCTCCAAACCAACCAGCTTTGGTGTATTTCCACATGTTACAACATGCCACATACATATGGGGGGTGTGTATGTGTGCGTGCTCCTGTGCACCAACACACACATCCCTCAGATGATCATGCATTTCAAGATCTGATTCATATATTCATTTCTCCTTTTTTCATTTTTCATGTCCCATGAATGTCACAGGACTGAACTCAACACCAGGGCCCAGTGCTCTGCCTCCGAGCGGTCCCTTACCTGCACCCACCACTGCACACTCACTCGCAAGCACCTCTGAAGTAGGAAATGTCTCCTCAGAGTCTACGCCTCCTGCCAGCCCAGGTGACCTTTCCAGCACGTGCCCCTGGACTCTGGATAATGCTAGTGTTGTCGACGTGACAGGTTGACGCAGAAATGTTCTTAATTGAAATGATATTAGGGAAGACTTGCCTTTTTAAAAAATTCAAAAGTGGTCAAACAGCTTCTCTTTAAATCACCTGTTCAGTTTCTAAGGATGTGAATTTATTCAAGTGAAGAAAGTACAGGAAATATTGGGTGTCTATAAAATATTGGTTGGCTAGACTCATGCCTATGTGTTGTTAGGAAGAGGGCCCTAACAGCCCTAAGTAAAATCAGGAGGGAAAGTTGCTCCAACATCCTCCATCTCCGCGTTCTCCATCAATCTCTTTGTTCCTGCTCACATATGTTTCCCATAGCCCTAGACAAGTCACAGCTCCTTAATTCAGAGGTCTGTCAGTCCTGCCATCTTTGGCAGGTGCCTGAAAGTAGAACCTTCCCATTTCTTTGTTCTATTCCAGATTCAATCTGTTATAACCACCAATATGGTAGCTAAACATACTGCTGTTGATTTACCTGTCTTTATTTTTTCATAACAACGAGCACCTTTCAGATAATCTTTGGCCATCATATATATAAGTTGGATGCCTGCTACCTTGCCTGCCAATTTTTCTATTTCTCATGTTTTTTTGTTAATGTGCTTTTATTGGTTCATTATAGTTTCACATCATAATGCAAATCATATTGACAGTGACATGCATACACTCGGCACTTGGTGCCCCCCGCCTCTCCATCTCCCCCCTTCCCCATACAGCGTACTGAGGTTGACATTGGTACATTCACATATGTACAAATAGTCGATGGTAGAATTTCCATTAATGAACTTCACTCTTCCCCCTCCCCTTCCCTTAGCCCACCTCCCTGGTTCCACTGAGGTTTCTCCTCCATTATCTGGAGTCCTTCTGGTATCCCTATACTCCCCAGCTTGCACATATTAGAGAAAACATATGTCCCTTCACTTTCTGTGACTGGCTAATGTCACTTAACATAATGTTCTCCAGGTCCTTCCATTTTCTTGCAAATGACATAATTTTGTTTTTCTTTATTGCTGAGTAGGATTCCACTGTGTGTATTTCCCATAACTTTGTAATCCACTCATCTGTTGATGGACACCTAGGTTGATTCCATAATTTAGTTATTGTGAATTGTGCTGCTATGAACATGGATATGCAAATCAGAGAACTGTAGTTCTCTGATTTCAGCCCCCTTGGAAAGACACCCTGGAGTGGGAGAGCCGGATCATAAGGTGGATCCTTTCCCAGCTTTCTGAGGAATCTCCACATTAGTCTATTGGAAGATTCCTTTCCCATTCTGCCCACAAATAAATGTCCCAGCATTCGTTTGTGGAGTTGATGGAGAATTTTAAAAGAGCTTAATGATTTGGAAATCAAAACAGCACACTGGGGCGCTGAGTCCCGGAAGCCTGCGCCCAGCCTAGGGTGCTCCCAGGAATCTAAGCCTGGAACGTCGACCCTGCGGGGACCTTTCAATAGCGGGGGTACTTGGCAGTTTGGTAAACTCTCCTTGCTAGCTAAACTCTAGCATTTGAATGCTCACCTGCCGCAGGGGATTGATGCTCTGGTGTCGCTTTCTCACCTCAGGTGTCCCGCCCTCTCCGCTGCCTCACCTTACCACGCAGGCCGACTCGCAGGCGCCCTCTGCCGGAGGAACTGACACCCAGGCACTCAGCAGCCCAGCTGCCCTTCCCACACTCACGCCCGCTCTGGGCACGCAGGAGCCATCAGGTTTGCGCGTCCTAATCTAGACCTGTGCAATAGGAGAGCACACCACCGCCGGTATTTAAGAATGGTGTGAACAAAGCCAGCCACTTGTCCAAGCGTGTAGCCCTTGCTAGTTGATAAATTTGGAATTTCTTAGTTACCCTTAGGATAAGAAACCACACGACAAAGGTCATTCTAACAGAGGTAAAATTTGAGGCTACAACAGAAAACATGGTCAGGAGGAAATAGTTATTTAGGACAGCCTGCTTTCTTTATATCTTTTGGCAAATATCATTGTACAGTGAAAATTTCTTTTTGCTAGTAGGAAATAATAACATGCATGAGTCTTTTAAGACCTCAAATCAACAAGTAATGGTGAAAAGTATGTGAATCCTTATTAAGGACACTAGGCAATGTGATTGTTATTTAAAGAAAAAGAAGAAATTGTTCATTTGTCCCATTTAAACATCAAGATTCTTTCAGATTAGCATCTCTGTGTTCATAACAATGCAAAATATTGCCGGGCGTGGTGGCGCACGCTTGTAATCCCAGTACTTTGGGAGGCAGAGACCGGAGGATCCAGGTTCGCGTCCAGCCTCAGCGCGCATGCGCGCGCGATCGACCGATTGATCGATCTCTCTCTCTCCTCTCTTCTCTCTCTCTCTCTCTCTCTCTCTCTCTCCTCTCTTCTCTCTCTCTCTCTCTCTCTCTCTCTGTCTCTCTCTCTCTACCTAGCGAGGCCCTCCGCAACTTCGTGAGACCCGGTTTCAAAAATAAAGCATAAAAAAAATAGGACCGGGGACGTAGCGCGGAGGTAGAACGCCCCTGCGTTCAATCCCCGGTACCGCAAAAAAAAAAAAAAAACAATGCAAAATATTATCTCACCTGTCTTTCTAAAAGCAATGTCTAAATCACTGCATGGCGACCTTTTTAGGCATAAAAAAGAATATTCTTTCTCAGGTCCTAAGTTCATACAACCATATATATAAATCCAGTGACTTGAGTGCTTGGAAATTAGAGATATATATGGTAGGCCACCATGGCTGATAGTAAAGTGGTCCTGCTTTAGGAAGGAATCCAGTAGGGTAATTATTATTTTCAAATGTGAATACTGCTTCCTTGGCAAAAAGAAAAAAATCATTTCAGGAAAATCCACACATTTTAAACAACCAGGAGAAGAGCCAGCCTCCCCTCCTGCCTTGTTCACTTGTTCCAGCTGTTGTGGGAACCGGAGTAAAAGGATTTGGAGCTTTTAGCAAATCCACAGACTGAGAAGTAGCAGAGGGGCAGAGGCTATCAGTGACCACTTGCTCTTGGGGACTGGTTGTCACACAAACTAGTCTGCTCTGCTTTGATCAAATAATTCTTCCTCTCATAGTGGTTAATCCCACTAATTGAAGATCTATTAAGATGAATAAACCTAGCTGGGCATGGTGGCACATGCAGTACTTGGAAGACTGAGACAGGAGGATGGCAGGTTTGAGACCATCCTCAGCAACTTAGTGAGACTTTCAACAACCTAGAGAGATCCTGTGTCAAAACAAAAAAAAATAAAAATAAATAAAATCAGTCTGGGTGGGGTTAGCTTGGAAGTATTATGCCCCTGGGTTCATTCCTCAGTACCAAAAAAAAAACCCAAAACACAAGATTAATAAACCTAATTAAAATTGTGAATGCCACACCTTAGCTGTGGCTGAGATTACCTACTTAACGAGGGAAAGGTAGTTTTCAAATGAGAAGGGTGAGAAGGGAAGGTAGGGAATCTGGAGAGGGTGTAGGGGGTGCTCAGAACAGCATGGCGGACAAAGGCTTCTTGGGAAGAGAGAAGAAACGAGTAAGAGAAGAATAGAAAAGAAGGTAGAAAGTGGCTAAAGACAAAAGTTAGAGGGTGAGTTCTATTTCTAGATAAAATTTTAAAAGGATAACTAGACCTTGCTCCTCTTCTGCTGTTGGAGCCGTCCTCCAGGTCCAGAACCGATGAATTGCTGCCTTTTCATTCTATTCTGTGGTGGTTTAGTTAAATTTCGATGTTTAGTGGCTTTTGAAAGCTGAACTGAGAACTCAAACTCAGTCGGGAGGGAGATGCATTTCCAATTCCAAAAGAGTGCATGCGTTAAAATTATGGACTGAAAATCATTTGTAATTGGAAGATGCCTACATACTTACACCAATGCCATTTCTAGAACACGCATGCGTGTATCGCTGCTGAAATACAGAATCCAGTTGCAAATGGAAGACTAGTCTGATATCATCAAACTGAGGACCCCCTGGGGTCTTGACAGCGAAATAACAAAACAAACTCTTAAATAGGAGCTAGCTCCTATTTCTCTTGCTTTTTCCATGGCAACTAGCATAGCACTAGTTATCGGGTAGGCACCCGTGACTATACATTGATTGTCTGTGCTGTAGTCCTGGGTGTGATGTCTGGGTGAGAGGGGAAGTTCTTAGAAGCTCGACAATGAAAAGTCTTAACCATGTACTATGTGCAGCTTCTGAAACACCAGATTCTATACCAATCAGCTCATATATGATTGGAAAATAAGGGAAGCATCTCAGTACAACGGAAAGTATATTAGTTCCAAACCAATTTGACCTTTTATTTTTCCCCCCTGGCAAGGGAGGTTACATAGGGAAAGTGGAATTGTAACCTTCAGCCAGAAAGCAAAGAACTCTGAGCTCAGCAGCTGCACAGGCAGAAGCCGATTCAGCTTTTGTAGTCAGCGTTCCACTCTAATCTCAGTGTTCTCAGCACAAGACAGCCTCCCTCTCTGCTGCTCGGATGTATTTTTGGTTTTGCCTAAGGCAACTCCCAGCAAGGAGGTGTGGCTTCCCTGGACTGTCCAAGCTATTCCCATAAGCCCTCCTGTTTTCATTTAGCACAGTTTTGCGGAATGCATCTATTGTGGTATAGCAGACTTGCCTGATTGCTTGATGTTCTGCCTGAGTTTTGATGACTATGCTTACGTTGGCTGTCTGGCCACTGCCAGGGTGTGGAAGGACTGATTGACAGTGTCGATGGCCCTTTTGATCGTAGGTGTCCCAGAAGGGAGAATAGCCAACACCTCTCCTGTAGACACAGCCTTTACCTTCGCAACCACCCTCAGCCGTGCACTCAACAGCTCTGCTGCCTTACCCACACGCACCTCCAACTTCAGCGCTGCGGATAACTCCTCAGGTTTGACTCAAGCACTCCAGGTGTTATAGGCTAGGCGGAGCCAGTTGGAAATTCAAAACTTGAATGCATCTTGATGCTAAATTAGGCAAAAGAAGCCTACCAGTAAGCTTTATGGGCATATTTCCTTTGTATTTGTAATACTATGAAGGTTCATGGCAAAGAAGAGTAGACAGTAGACTTCAATGTCATATAGCCTTGGAATCGAACCCAGCGTGTTCAATTTTCTAGCTAATTTTAGGACAAGTTACTACTACTTTCTGAGTATAAATTTTTTCCCTTCTATAAAAATGGATATAATAATACTCATTTCATAATATTGATAGGAGGACTGAATATGCAGAAAATCTGATATATAATGGAGGGTACAAAAGAATAAGTGTTACCCTTATTAGTATTCAAAACAAAGAGAGTCCTGTTTGAAAACAATTGCACACCAGGTAAGAATTCTTCTAGGGGATGAATAATTTCCCTTTGACTTGTAGAATATTTAGTTCAAATTCCTTGAAATATTAGTTATTTTAAAGGGCCATTTGTAGATAAATCTTTGGTTCACCTTATTAGTTTAAAAACAAGCAAGTGTCAGTTAAAACAAAAATACTTGGAGCAAAGGTTTGATTAGGAAATTATCTTTGCTAAGAAGTTTCTCCCTCACCCTTCCAGGTGAGAAACTCATTAACTTTTATTCTTCTGTTCATTTCCTTGCAGATTCCAACCTTCCAGGCATTGCATCATCCACTCTGAACCCTGCATCAAGCACTGTCCCTTCAACTACACTAGGTGACAACCGTACCCTCAGACATGCAGTCATACCACCGCCAGGGCTGGGGAGCTGGCCGTCCACCTGCTCTGCTTGTGCTGCTTTATCCAGTGTTCTAGTCCCAAGGGCCTTAGACACTTATCTATGTAGCAGTGTAATAGCTGAGATCAGGCCATAGTGTTATCATATTATAGCAGTAGCATCCCCCAGGAGTTGTGTGCTTTATGAAACTCTGTATGAGAAATAGCTAAATCTATTAGAACTTCTTTCTCTAAGAGTGGATCTAGGTATTAGTGTGCAAAAGACAAGTTCTCTCCTTTCCAAGTGATGAGGAGCAGAGGATCGATGGGAGTTTCAGTAAAGCAGAGAGGGAGCTTGGAGGTAAAGCAACGGGGCATCCCGGGGATGGCCACAAGCACGGGGTATCTGTGGATCAGCGAAGGGAGAGCCTGCATGCCCACTGTTCTCTCCCAAATTCTCCCAACTCCAGGAGAAGATGAGCAGAGATGTCTTAGCTTCTGTGCATCACATTTCTTCAGTTAAATACTCATACTCATACAAGATGCTACTCAGTTTGTGGAGAGAGCAATTTAGTTTTTCTCTGAGAAAGTTTGCAAGGAGTTTACAAATGTTGCACTAGCTACAATGAGCCCTTTCCAATTATCTGGTTTTTAAAAACAAAAGTATAAACTCTATTGGAATTGTAGTTACATAAATCTAGTTGGAGATTGATAAAGAGGATGAGGAGCTTTAAAATATCTTTGGCAGCCAGGTGTGATAGCACACACCTGTAATCCCATTATTTGGGAGACTGAGACAGGAGGATCAAAAGTTCAAGGCCAGTCTCAGAAAGTTAGCAAGGTCCTTAGCAAGACCCTGTTTCAAAACAAAAAATAAGCTGGGTGTGGTGGCACACACCTATAGTCCCAGTACTTGGGAGGCTGAGACAGGTGGATGGAAGGTTCAAGGACAGCTTCAGCAAGTAGTGAGACTCTCATCAACCTAGTGAGACCGTGTTTCAAAATAAAAATAAAATAAGGCTGAGGGTGTAGCTTGGAGGTATAATTCCCCTGGGTTCCATCCCCAGTACCAATGAATAAATAAATAAATAAATAAATAAATAAATAAGGGCTGGGGATGTAGCTCAGAGGTAGAATTCCCCTGTACCACACACACAAATATATTCGTGTGTTCAATCCTTAGTACCACATAAGATATATATTATAAAATATATATTTGGCAGTGTAAAGATTTGGC
Source organism: Glis glis (assembly GCA_004027185.1). Taxonomy (NCBI): domain Eukaryota; kingdom Metazoa; phylum Chordata; class Mammalia; order Rodentia; family Gliridae; genus Glis; species Glis glis. The sequence continues at coordinate 29,282 of PVJS01000972.1, forward strand.
CACATAACTATGCCACAATCAGATGTGTACCAAAAAGTCTTACTATTGCTATTATCACAGTTATATATACTAAATAAATTTATGAAAACGTTTCATACTAGCTCACAAGTTTACAACATTTGTAGTTTTGAAATCAAATCATGGTATTAGGCAAACTCCGCATGGTGTTAAACCTAGCTAGCTAGACTTTACAGCTCATGAAGTTAAAACAGTGTAAATCACCTTTTCCCCAAATGACTAGAGTAGCTGTGTTCTAAAGCAAAACCTTAATGATTTGCTTTCTTTTTCTCTCTTGCAGTGACTCAACCTAAGCAATTATGTGGTAAGTTGATTTACTTAGAAGGAGCATGTGTCACTTTGGAATAGCATTTTATTTCCTTCCTCATCCCAAACATTCAAGCCAAACTCATTGGCTCTGATTTCTCACCAGTGACTATCTCTAGGATTCCTCAGTGGCAAGATGCTTGGATTTCACATTCTGGTTTTGAGAACCAGTATTAAAAATCACTAGTAAGCCGGACGTGGTGGCACATGCTTGTAATCCCAGTACTTGGGAGGCGGAGACCGGAGGATCCGGGTTCACGGCCAGCCTCAGCTACTTAATGAGGCCCTCCACAACTTCGTGAGACCCGGTTTCAAAATAAAGTATAAAAAATAGGGCCGGGGGAGTAACTCGGAGGTAGAACATCCCTGGGTTCAATCCCTGGTACCGCAAAAAAAAAAAAAAAAAAAAAAACACTAGCTAGACAACTTTGATGAAGCCAGTTAACTACACATTAAGTATTTGAAAAATGGTATGAAAACAAGTTTGCTTTGGGGTGGGGGCAAGGATTCAGTGTGATGATAAATATAAAATGTGGACAATACTTTCAAAGCTTATCAAGAAGGAAAAAAGAAAAATAATATCTCTGTTTCTGCCTCTCTCTCTCTTGCTCTCTCTCTTGCTCTCTCTCTTGCCAGGGGTAGCTCAGTACAGACCCTTGAAAACAATTTACATGGATTCCTTTCTCCATTTCCATCTACCTCTGCTCTGATATCATTACTTCCTTAAACTCTGCACTAATATATGCAACTACTTACAGTTTTCCAAACACCCTCTCCTGCCTCTGTGTCTGCTACTGCTCTTCTTCTCTACACCTCCAGCTTTGCCCCATCCCTATTCTTTGCCACTTTTATTTGCTTTTCTATACCCAGCTCTCATATAAATATGTGTGTATTTATACATGTGTATATGTACATACATACATATATACATGCTTTCGTGTGTGTATGTGTGTGTATGTGTGTATAAAATATATATATATATATATATATATATATATATATATATACTTTATTTTTGCAGTACTGGGCATTGAACCCAGGGGCATTCTACTTCTCAGAGCTACACCCCCGGTCCTATTTTATTTTTTTGTTTTGAAACAGGATCTAAGTTATTGAGGGCCTCACTGAGTTGCTAAGACTGGCCTCAAACCTGCGATCCTCTTTTCTCAGCCTCCCAATACCCCATTCATATTTTAAAAAACAAACTGGAAATTCTTTCTTATGCCTCCCATCTGAACATCTCTCTCTCTCTTTCCGTCCCCCCATACTATTTTGTGCAGAATCTTATTTTAGACCTTTGCTTGTCTTCTGCAATTCAGTTTGTGTCCTTCACCACACTGGATTATACCTTTCTAAAAGCTGATTATGTTCAACTTGCTTTTATATTCCTAGTGTTTGGGACACTATCTTAAACATAACGAGGGCTTACTAATTTTTGTTAAATAAAAATGAGTGAATAAATTGATATCTTTGCCAGCCAGTGGACATTAATAAAATGTTTAGGAGTTGTTTATTATTATCAATAATAATGTCACATAAGTAAATGATTGAATGAGGGCCTATGGTCTATGAATAATTAATATTCCACATATTTTGAAAAATGAATAACTAATAACTGAATTTTGGAAAACAAGGGAAATTATAGAGTAAGAAGAAGAAGAAGAAACTTGTCAGAAGCATTGTTTATTGGTGTACCAATTGACCATGTAATAATTGAGTTCTTATTAATCAGAGATATTACTCATAGACCTGTGTTTATGGCTACACTCAAAGTAGTGTTGGTTTTCATGGAATTTATCATCCAGTTAAGAAGACAGACATTAATCCATCAACCATCTAAATACAAATTTCTAAACTGGGGTCCTTGATAGAGAAAGTAAAGGGAACTATGAAAAAATGACATAGAAGGTCCTGATGTATTTCCTCTATTTTTATGTTCCTGGGAATATTTTGTTAGTGATTTGACATTTTTGAAAATATGTGTTAAGACATTTGAATTTAATGTAGTTTTATTCATTCTGAGTAAAGAATAATCCTCACTTCTATTTTCTTTCAGATGAAAAATATAAGAACATCTCTGTGGATTACACATATGACAAAACGACTAAATCATTTACAGCAAAGTTAAATTTTCATGGTGCAGAGCCATGTGAATCCAAGGAATGTAGAGACGGGTTCCCACAACTAAACGAGTGTTCACTTCATCCTGTTAACATCTCTCACAGTTCATGTGCTTCACCTAAAACATTAGAATTGGATGTGCCACCAGGTGAATCTCACTTCACTTCTATTAGTAGATTTACAATCACAGCACAGTTTCATGTGTGTGTTCTTATGGCCTCAGGAACCAGTCTGATGGGAGAACAGGGCTGAGGAAAAGAAAGTTGACAGTGGATGAATTTTCTGCTCTCCTACCCTCGTAAAAATCATAGAGTAATACAAGCCTTCCCTTTATAGCCTGGACTCACTCCTTATACTTGTTTTTACAAAGAAATTCACATTGTTTAGATGTAACTTATCCCACTAGATGATTATACAAAAGCTTTTATTTCTCCTTTGCCTAAATAGATATGTCTTTGTTTTTTTGGTATTGGGATTGAACCCAGGGGCATTCTACCTCTGAAATATACCCCCAACCCTTTCTATTATTAATTTTGAAACAGTGTCTCCCTAAATTGCTGAAGCTGACCTTGAACCTGTGACTTCCTGTCTCAGCCTCGCAAGTACTGAGATTACAGGCTACAGGAATGCACCACCACGCCCAGCTCAGATATGTACTTTTTATCCTTTTATTTACAAGTTTCTCAATAATGTTAGGGAAAAACACAGAGTTAAGGTTTTGAAGTTTATTGAAAAAAAATCTTTTCATGGAAAAAAGAAGAGTTACAATCACATTAAGGAGGTCAAGCTGGTTTTGCCAAAGGAGCAACCTGCTGGGAAAGAGAAGGGACTGAAGGTCTCCATTGAAGCATTTCTTAGCAAAGTGCATTTTGGGAAAGGGATTCCGAGACTGTGTAAAAGTTTAAAATATCTCACATCATTTAATTATTCAAGACTACTGAGCAATTTATTAACACTTAAATAAGTTAAAATCTAACGTCTTTTGAAAAATTCACTTAACTTATTCATTTTCCCTAAATAATACTGAAATAAACAGTTGAACACAGAAAATGGCAATATTTAAACATTCCTTCTCCAAGAGGGAAACCCTCAATATTTTATGTGACAATTGTTCAATTAAGAAATCAAAAAAGCTGGGTGTGGTGGCCCACACCTGTAAACCCTGTACTTGGTAGCTGAGACAGGAGGATCACAGGTTTGAGACCAGCCTCAGTAACATAGCAAGACTCTCAGCAACCTAGCAAGACCCTGTTTCCAAACAAAAAATAAAAAGAGAATGCCTCTAGGTTCAATCCCCAGTACCACAGAAATAACAACAACAACAACAAGAAAAGAAATAAAAGAATTAAACCAGGCATGGTGGCACACCCCTATAATCCCAGTACTTGGGAGGCTGAAATAGGAGGATTGTGGGTTCAAAGCCAACCTCAGAAATTTAGTGAGACTCAGCAACTTAGTGAGACATTGTTTCCAAATAAAAAATAAAATAAGGCTAGGGGTATAGCTTTGAGATAGAATGACCCTCAGTTCAATCTCCAGCACCAAAAAAAGAAGAAAAAAAATCAGAGTTAAAATAAAGAAGAGATAAATGAGAAAACAAAATGGAATGTTTTTAAATGTGCAAAAACTATAATTTTACTTAGATATTTGTTTGAGTTTTGTTTTTAAAGCATAAGTTATAAACAAAACACTATTAAAATATATGATGTTAAAAAATAAATACCGATTTCCATAATGAGTGATAAATGTTTGAAGTGACAGTTAGGCTAACTACCCCAATTTGATCATTATTCAATGTATACATGTATCAAAACATCACATTGACCACCACAGATTTGTACAGTTATGTGTCAATTTAAAATAAAGTAAACTAATAGCAATAATAATGAACTAAGTACAAGAAGCATAAAATTACTGGACTTTTTCAGAAGCAATTTAAATATTGCTATGACCTATGTCATGAGTATAATTTCAGTGACTTTTGTTGGGAAATGTTGCTCATTAAGAAATATTAATCAAGTTTATTTCTGTTTATTCTTGACAGAGACTGGAAAGTTTCAGTTAGTTGATTGCACACCAGACGAAACAGCAAATATTTCAATTTGTTTAATGTGGGAAATAAAAGAAAACCTTTGTGACAAAAACAAATTTACATACAAATCTAAATGTGGTAAGATTATAACCTTGATCAGAGAATCTTTTGTGGTAGAAAGTTTTTCTAGATACTGTTTAATTTTTCCTACCTGCCTCTTGTCTTTCTTTTCCTTTCCTTTCCTTTTTTTCTCCCTTCCTTTTCTTTCTCCCTTCCTTTTCTTCCTTCCTTCCTTCCTTCCTTCCTTCCTTCCTTCCTTCCTTCCTTCTTTCCTTCTTTTCTTCTTTCTAAGCGTGATATGTTTGGAATAAAATAACTGTATTATCTATACCACTGAAAAATTTCACAAAATTGATAAATACCTAAATTGAAAAGCAAATATAGCAAAAAGCAAAAGCTTATTAATTTAAAGAATTTTCTTGACAAGTGCTATACACCAGGCATTGTTGAGGAGATTATGAGAGGAGGGTGTTATGAAAGAATGATGATACATATACTCTGTTAGAAGGGGAAATCAAATCAAATATAAAAGTGTTTGCTTTGTCAAGAGTTCAAGAGTTTACTTAGACTTGCATCACCAAAATTCATACACAAGGCTGAGAACGCTTAGATAACAGGGAAACAGCAACTGCTTCTAGGAAGGAGTGTGGGTTTGGATTGAGGGATGAATAATTGAGGTAGCGTTTCTCAGAATTTAATGAGATGGACTCTTCTAGCTGTCTGCATAAAGCCACCTGGTAGGCCATAGTTGTGTGCACACACAGGTGCACATGGATACACACACACACAGAGCATGGAGTGTGGACTCATTGTAACCATCACATTAAGGGGAAATTCATGGCTATGGTGTACACAGTATGAGGAAAGCAAGAGCAACCATATGACAGTCAGACAATACAAACATGATCTATCTAGAAAATCTGTTAAGGCAAAAGCTGAAGGGTAATCTGTTTCTGAGCGGAGAATACTGAGCTAACAACGCCTCAGCACATCAGCTAAATTAGGGACATCCTCAAATTAGGTAAACCTGCTAAGTATTTCCTTAAAAGTTGAGCATAGAAAAATCATTCTCAAGATTTTGATTTAGTATTTAGACCATTTGCACAGGTTTTCAATCTAATGAATATTAAAGTATTAGAAATGTGGAATTAGAAAAGTTATATGTGATATATTAATATACTCACATGCAATATTTATTTCTTTCAGGTAATTTAACGTTCAATGAGAGAAAATTTGAATTAAAAGACTGTCTTCCCAATAACAAATATGAATGTGAATCAGAAGTTCTCTATAATCACAAAAAGTTTACTAATGAAAGTAAATTAATTGAAACAGATTTTGGGAGTGAGTATGCTATTTGTAATTATATGTAAGATTACTGTCCCTTTCATGTTCTTACCACTTTTTTTGAGAATCACAGGAATTAGTGGGATGTCAGAGAACAAATTTTTATCAATTTTTTGGAGCTACACTCTCATCCTATTTTATTTTTTATTTTGAAACAGGGTCTCACGAGATTGAGAGGTTGCTGAGCCTGGTCTCAAACCTGCGATCCTCCTTTCTAAGTCTCCCAAGTACTGGTATTATAAGCATGTGCCACCAAGCCCAGTTCATTTTTATTAATTTTTAAAGTTGAACTTAAATTACTCAAAGCCCAAACATGTATCTTTTTTGTCATTGTTGTTATTCAAATTTTAGACTGTTATAAAGTCATGATGGAAACAGAACTAAAATAAGTAAAATGTTTTGTTCTCATATTTATCATTTTATTTCTCCTTTTTTTTTAAATTTTGGTACTGTGTAGTGAAACCAGGGGCCTTCTATGTCTGAGCTACACACCCAGCCCTTTTTATTTTTCATTTTGAATCAGGGTCTCATTATGTTGCTGAAGGCCTTGCTAAACTGCTGAGGCTGGCCTGAAACCTGGAATAAAATGTTCTATATGTCACATGAGGAAAAGGGAGAGGGTGGGAGGAAGAAAAAGAGGAAGAGGAAGAAGAGCAAGAAAGAAAGAGGGAGAGTAGGAAGGGAGAGAGAAAATGAGAAAATGCTACATAGAAAAAATAGGTAAGATAGAATTCTCAGAATAAGCCGGGCGTGGTGGCGCACACTTGTAATCCCAGTACTTGGGAGGCTGAGACCAGAGGATCCGGGTTCACGGCCAGCCTCAGCTACTTAGTGAGGCCCTCCGCAACTTTGTGAGACCCTGTTTCAAAATAAAGAATAAAAAATAGGGCTGGGGGTGTAGCTCGGAGGTAGAATGCCCCTGGGTTCAATCACCGGTACCGAAAAAAAAAAAAAAAAGAATTCTCAGAATATATCAAAAGTCACAATCAATATGAATGGTTTGCACAGATACTGAGATTTCAGTAAAGACTTATTTTGGGAAAATGTTGTAGCCTTAAAAAAGATGAAGTAATATTTCAGAGAAAATTTTTATCACTTTGTATATATTGAATGAGAGTCAATGAAAAGTGCTTATAAATCAAATGCAAAGAAAGAAAGGAGAAAAAAGTTCACAGCATATATTATTGTACAAGGGCACAAAACAAAATAATAAAAATTTGCTAGCTGTAAAGTCCAGTGTTTGCAAATAATAATAAAATAACCAGACATCTAGAATAACCTTTCCCCTATGGATTAAGAGAAAAAAATAAAAATATAGTAGAAATTCTACAAATTATAGAATAATTTTGCATCTAATTTGAAAAGCCTAGTGAGCGTGGTGGCGCACGCCTATAATCCCAATACTTAGGAGGCTGAGACAGGAGAATCACAGGTTCGAGGACAGTTTCAGCAAGTAGTGAGACTCTCATCAACCTAGGGAGACCGTGTTTCAAAATAATAATAGAGGCCGCGCGTGGTGGCGCATGCTTGTAATCCCAGTACTTTGGGAGGCAGAGACTGGAGGATCTGGGTTCGCGGCCAGCCCAGTTCTCTTACTCTCTCTCTCTCTCTCTCTCTACTTAGTGAGGCCCTCCGCAACTTTGTGAGACCCGGTTTCAAAATAAAGTATAAAAATTAGGGCCGGGGGTGTAGCACAGAGGTAGAACGCCCCTGCGTTCAATCCCCGGTACCGCAAAAAAAAAAAAAAAATAATAATAATAATAAAGTAGGGCTAGGGGTGTAGCTTAGAGGTAGAATGCCCCTGAGTTCAAGCCCCAGTACCACGAAAAAGAAAAAGAAAAAGAAAGAAAGAAAGAAAGATATAATTTTTTTTCTCGAACCCTTGAATGCTACGGAGATACTAAGTTTGTCCAAAGCAAAGGCAATTATAGGCCCAGCTTTCCATGATAATCAGAACTAAGTAGTAATTGTGCTCCAAAGCAAATTAAAAGTAACATCATTGAGTAAGACAGCTCAGTAATACAGGAATCCTGTAGCCTTAAAAAATAGCAACATAACCATTTTCCCTGTTTAGTTCACTCAGAAAAAAAGGGGAATTTCTGTCATGTCATGACAAAAGAGACCATATTGTTTTTTTTTTACTTTATTGTTGATTCACATACTTTATATTCATCCATTTAAAGTGTACAGTTCAACCGTTTCTAATATATTCAGAGTTGATTTAGCACCAATTTCCAAGTTTAAAACATTTCCATCACATCCAAAAGAAGCCTCATATCTATGAGCAGTCACTTTCCATTTCCCTTCAACCCCTCATCCCTGGGCAACCACCAATTTACTTCCTGTCTGGATGGATTTGCCTATTCCAGGCATTTTATAGAAACAGAATCGTACAATATGTGCGCTTTTGTCACTGGCTTTTTACACTTTGCATCAGGTTTTCAAGGTGTAACTTTTTGTGTCATGTATCAGCTCTTCACTTTTTACTGCTAAATAATATTCTATTATATGGCTGTAGTTTATTTTGTTTGTTGCCTTATCAGCTGAGTGACATTTAGGTTGTTTCCATTTTTTTTTACTATTATGAATAATGTGTTTTAAACATTCATGTGCAGTTTTGTGTAGAGATGTTTTCATTTCTCATGGCCATACACCTGGGACTGGATGTTTTTTAATCATATGGCAACCACGTTTTGCATTTCGAAGAAGTAGCAATCTGTTTTATAAAGTGGATGCACCAGACCCAGCAATGTCTGAGGGTTCTAGCTTCTCCATATCTTTGTCAACACTTACTTTTGTCTATGTTTTTATTTTAGTCATGTGAAGTGCTAATTCCTTGTAATTTGAACTTGCATTTTCTAATGACAATGATATTGAGTATGCCTTCACGAGTTTTTTGGACATTTACATTTCTTTTCTCTAGTGAAATCTTTGACTATATTTTACCTGAAAATTTTTCTTGAGTTCTAAGAGTTCTTTATAAATTCTAGACACACATAGTTTGTCACATATATGATTTAAAAATATCTTATCCCCTTCTGTGGGATTTTTTTTTACTTTTTTGATAGTTTTTGGAGCATACAAGTTTATAATTCTGGTGAAGTCCAGTTTACCTGTTTTTACTTTTGTTGTTCATGCTTTAGGTGTCATATATAAAATATATATTGCCAAATCCAAGGTCATAAAGATTTATTCCTATGTTTTCTTCTGAGAATTTTATGGTTTTAGCTCTTAAATTTAATTCTGTAGTCTTTTTAGTTAATATTTGCATACGGTGTGCGAGATTTTTGGCACAGTGACATCCAGAAATCTCGAGATATCTGGACAGTGATATGAGAGGAAGAGGGCATTCTGGGATATCTTTATATCACTGGAACACACTGGCTCTGCAGTGCTCCTCTGTAGAGCACCATCTACCCTGCTAAAGTAATTTATTCTAAAGCAGCTTTCATAAATGCACATTTCTTTCTTTAAGCTTTATTATTAATTTATAATGAATGAAAATATGGTTATAAATAATGTATATTTTTTCCATGTCTTATATTTTATATTGCATATTCTTGGTTTTTTTTTTAACAGATCCAGAAATATCTCAGGATCCTCTTTGTCAGAGTGAAAGTTCTAATAAAGGAGTAATTACCTGGGATCGCCCTAAAACTTTCTTTCATGGATATACTCTTTGTTATTGGGGAATAAAAGGTAATTTGTATCGAATTTAATTATCCAGAAGGATAAGTCAAGAACTGGAAAGTACTAGAAGCAAGGATTGAGACTGTGAGGGCTTCATATTGCATCCTGTTTGCCTTGATTTTAGAACTGCTCCCACTGGTGAACCCAGCACATCTTCAATATTTGCATGTTTTTCCTTGATCTATCCAATCTTTGCACTCCAAAGCCTAGAGAAAGAAAATCTCCTACAGATAACACTCATTTCTGTCTTGCAAATGTTATTTTAAGTGATTTGTACTGTTTTGAACTTATTCAATCTCCCAAACAAACAAAAAACAAACACCTTCCAACTTATTCCAGTCAATACACACAAAATATTGGGTATATAAAAATGAATGTGGACCCTTCTAGCCACTAGCGTCAGTTTGGGGAAATCTTGAAGTAGAATTCTAGTTTATAATTTGACTTCTACAGAAATAAGTGAAAAAATTGTGTGATGACTAGCTCAATTATGAAACCTTCAAATGAGACTATTTAAGTCAATAAACATCTGGAAAAATTTTTTGGTACTGGGAATTGAATCCAGGGGCATTCTACCTCTGGGCTCTACCTCCACCCTATTTTATTTTTTATTTTGAAACAGGGTCTCACTAAGTTGCAGAGGGCTTCACTAAGTAGCTGAGGCTGGCCCTGAACCTGTGATCCTCCCGTCTCAGCCTCCCAAGTACTAGGATTACAGGCACATGCCACCATGCCTGGCTCATCTCCTGGACAATTTAAAGTGTCCAAAAGATTTGTAGATAACAGTGGGCATCCGTGGAGCATCTCAGGTCAGCCTGCACACCAGGGATAGCCCTCTCTCTGCTTCTTTGCCTATAGGTTAAGGTAGGAGTGAACTGAACATCTCATAGAATTCCATCTCCATGTTTGTTGGGAAGGAACCAGACATAAATTTCAAATCCGAAAAAGAAAAAAAAACACCAAATTATAGCATGTTCTATTTTATGACTTTATGTAACACTTTATTTTTCCTGGTTGTTAGAATCTTAACAATTAAACTACTAAAGCAAAGTTAAATACATGCATAGTTTTCAACTCAGATGATATGGAGAAAAAACATATATATATATATATATATATATATATATATATATATACACACCTATGTGATTTCCTAACAATTTTAATGTATCTGGGTCAGTTTCATGGAAGCATTCACAGAATTAAAATCTTGGGACTAAATGGGTTAAAGATTTTATTAAGTATTCTACTAACTCTAAGAAGAAAGTTATCTTCCTAGTTTGTACGATGAAACTGAGGGTAACAGAACTCCAGATCAATGTTCCATAGCTTGCACTGTGCTCTACCCACCATTATGTCATCCATGCTCTTTAGCATGTGAATATCTTGGAGAATCATAGTTTTGTGTCATCTTAATGATGCCAAGTGACAGTGAAGATTCCTCAATAACTGGGGAAGATCATTTTATGTAATGTCTTTTTTTTAAAGGAAAAAACTCTCCCCCCATTTTTATTTTCTTTTTCTGGCAATACCAAATGCATTGGGAATTAGCATGTTTACACTAATCCTTTGGGCATAAGCATTTTTTCACAATTTGAAATGGTCCTCAAGAGTACTTGGGAGGCTGAGACAGGAGGATTGAAGGTTCATGGCCAGCCTCAGCAACAAAGCGAAATCCTCAGCAAGTTAGCGAGATCCTGTTTCAAAATAAAAAATAAAATAGGGCTGGAGGTGTAGAAAGCTCTTGGAACCAGTCCAAATCAGGAGATTGTTACTGAATTTTCTGAGGTATTTTCTAGAAAACAAAGCACAACTTGAAAAGGCAGTGTCTATCTGAGCATTTCTAGTGCAACACATGTGATCTGAAGGCTGGGCATGTCCTTGTTGCCTTAGAGAAAAAAAAAAGTCAAGCAAATTCTACTCAAATAAGTCTTTTGTTTGTCCCACATAACCTGCTCTTTTGACACAGAGTCCTGGGAAAAAGTATTTGAACATATTGAGCATGAAAGAATGATCATGTAAAGTATGTTGGCCTGTCTGAGTCAAGGTTCTCTGGAAGAATAGAACCAACAGAATGTGTAGATGAGAGGGGATTTACGAGGCTGGCTTATACTCTTGGCAGCTGGGTACTCCCACCTTGGCCATCTGCACACTGGAAAGCCAGGGAGACCAGTAACTGTTCAGTCCAAGGAGCCGGAAGACTAAGAACAAGAGGGACCAATCCTAGGCTGAAGGCCTGGAAGCATCCTGCAGAGTCCCTGATGCAAATCTGAATTCAAAGGCTGGAGAGTCTGGAGTCTGATGTCTGCAGGCTATGGCAGAGCAAAAAACAAAAACATAAACAAAACACCCACTCAAGAAGAATAGAGCCTGAGCTGGACATGGTGGTGCACCTTTGTAATCCCAGGGAGGCTGAGACAGGAGGATTACAGGTTCGAGGCCAGCCTCAAGAATTTAGGAAGGCCCTCGGCAACTTAGTGAAACCCTGTTTCAAAATAAAAAAATATAATAGGGCTGGGGGTGTAGCTCAGAGGTAGAACACTCCTGGGTTCAGTCCCCAGAACCACATACACACAACCCCCGCTGCTCCCCCCATGTTAACTCTTCTGCCTCATTGTTAAGATCCACTTAAATAAAGCCTTACTTCTCATATGCCTCCCCAGCCATATTCTGCTGTTTTAGTTTATCCCTAACCTCAAAACAGTCGTTCTTTCATTTGTAACATTTTCTTCTTCCCCTGATTTATTCAGTTTCACTCATCTTTCAATGAACCACTCAGATTCCACTACCAGTGAGAGCTTTCCCTCATTCTCATGGTCTCCATAAATTACTGTAGTGCAGCCAGGCATAGTGGCACATGCTTGTAATCCCAGTACTCGGGAGGCTGAGACAGGAGGATCACAGGTTCATGGCCAGCCTCAGCTACTTAGTGAGGCCCTCAGCAACTTAGTGAAACCCTGTTTCAAAATAAAGAATAAAAAATAGAGCTGGAGGTGTAGATTGGAGGTATAATGCCCCTGGGTTCTATCCCCAGTACCGCAAAAAAAAAAAAAATATATATATATATATATATTGTTTACCAATTTAGGCACTACAGTAATATATATATTACTACAGTAATACAGTATAGTATATACTACAGTAATATACTACATATACAGTAATATACTACAGTAATATACTATAATATGCTACAGTAATATACAGTAATATATATATTACTGTAGTGCCTAAATTGGTATGGTAGAACAGAACTAGTTATTGGTGATCAAACAGCTCCTGCCCTGGAGGTCCGTAACAGTAGCTCATATGGATGTTCAAAGTTTGGAAGCTAAGTATTGGAAAAGATCTGATCAAGAAAAATAATTTTTCTAAAACATCAAAATTTAAGACTTTCATAGTATCCACTGGGGGCTGTGTGGTCTCAAGAAGAAAAGAGACCATCTTCAAAAAATATTAAATATATGCTATACCAAATCAATTCTATGAAACCATCATTCTTGAATATTTAACTTTACTTATAGCAATTGAATTTGTTCCAATACATTTGCTGAAAATTGTATGTACTTTTGCGTATCAAAGGTACACCTTTCAATCATTTATCAGTCTGAAGTTGGCTTAGAATGATCTATAGAGACGAAATTAAAAACATTGTTGCTGGGTGGGGTGACACATGCTTGTAATGCCAGTACTCGGGAGGTTGAGACAGGAAGATTGCAGGTTCAAGGCAAGCCTCAGCAACTTAGTGAGGCCCTCAGCAACTTAGTGAGAACCTGTTTAAAATTAAAATAGGGCTGGGGGTGTAACTCAGAGGTAAAACCTCCCTGGGTTCAATCCCTAATACCACACAATAAACAACAACAATAACAACATAACAAACCCCCAATTAAAATCATCATGATCTAGACTTTTAATGATTTACTAATTTTAGAAATTCTTTCCCCAAGAAAACTGCAGTGATCTGAATGAGAACACAACCACATGTGACTTGGAAAATTTGAAACCTTATACAAAGTATAATGTATCAATCTATGCCTACGTCAATGGAAAAAGAGTGCAGAAGCGTAAAGGATCTGCGAGGAGGTGTGAATTTAGGACAAATGAAACATGTAAGCTCTACACCTTAATGTGTCTTTTCATGAATAAATGGCAAAGAGCAAAGAATGAATATTTTAGCCTTACACACATCTGCTATTATGCTTCATTTGGGGATCACATTGATTTGGTGCATTTCTTAACATCTAGGGTTTATAGTAATTTTAAACCTCATAATTTTAAAAAAACTGCTATCTTTTGTTCTCTTTTTCAGATACAGTCATAGAATTGTAGGAATGAAGCATGAGGGCATATTAATTAGTAGAATTTACAAGATTTTAGTCAATTAAGCATCTAACCAGCTTAGATTAAAAATGCATTGTCTATAGTTGTCTTTACTATCTAGAAATATTCATTGCAATCAGATTTATTTTGGTTCATGGTTTCAGACCATGGTCTGCTGGCTCCAATGCAGAAAAATCATGGTGGGAGAGCATGGCAGAGGAAAGTTGCTCAGCTCCTGGCAGCTGGGAAGCAGAGAGAGAGAGGAAAGACAGAAAGAGAGAAAGAGGGAGGGAGGGAAGGAGAGAGAAGTCATGGACAAGATAAACCCTTCAGAGCACACCCCCAGCTACCTACTTCCTCCAACTAGTCTCCACCTCCCAGTAGTCCATTCAGTTATCAATAGATTAGTCATCCAATGGATTAATCCATCGATCCTCATGATCCAATAATTTCCCCAAAACTCACCTCTGAATTTTGCTCCACTGGGGACCATATTTTCAACGCATGAGCTTTTTGGAGGTAAGGGATGGGGCCTTTCAAACTCAAACCCTAACAGCTTCCATGTAGGACAAGGAAGGAGAGAGCGCCCCCAAGGGAGCAGCATCTGCAGCTCCAGAGACTGGAATGGGCACCATGCTCGTGAAGAGCAGTGGTTCTGCTCAGGGTCAAAACATTCCCCTCATCCTTTAGGTTCTGGCTGAAAATGCCAGAGGCTATGCTTTTGTTGTCTTTCTGAGTTTCTGTGATACCATCACAGAAAACAAAGACAATTGGTGGCTAGTACCTAAGGACTCCAGCCCATCTTTACCAGGATAATATAAGCAATTCAGGATAAAATAAGCAATTGTGCAGCGGGCCTTGGAGGTTTCTCGTTCATCCTCATTTTCTGTCCCCACTCTTTTTCCCTCCCTCCACTTTTTCACTCTTCTCTGATTCTCTGAACACTCTTTCGGGTGCTTGCATGAGCTCCCATGGCTTGAACTGAATGAACAGGTGACTAATTTTCCAATGTTTTGCTATAGCTTTTAAAGAATTATGTACTATCTTACACCAAACTAGCACCTGAAATACTTTATTCTGTATGCATATTGTCCAGTAATTTCAATATGAATTTATCACATGACTGAAATAACAAATCTTTCTTTGTTTTGATAGATCCAGGCAAGGTGGAGGGAATGATGGTCTCCCAGAGGACAGATAACAATATGTTTGTCACATGTAATTCTCCTAAGGAGGTTAATGGCCCCATGGCAATATACCATTTGAAAGTAAAAACTGGAGGTAGTATAGAGAAAGAATATTCCAATAAAGTTTGCAAATTCAATGTAGATAATCTTCGATATTCAACAGATTATGAGTTTTCGGTAAGGTCATGCTTTCGATAATCATTATACATTATAATGACTAATATCTAGTATTTGAATAACATTAAGATCAATGCTCATATGAGCTCAAGAAGTTCTGATATCTAATGGAATGACATACTGGGTGTTAGAAAAATTTGACTCCAAACTTTTTACCCCTGGATCTAAAAACAGTGGCTTAAAGCAAATGTTTTATTAGAATATTTTACAAATTCACAATGATTTAATTATAAAGAAATTATTTCTTCTGTGTCATGATGCACATTTTCTGAGAAACAGATTATTACTTTGCCACATCTTTTTTTACCTCAGCTTTTTATCCTTATTAATGCAAGATTTTCAACTGCCAAAATTTTATATTTGCTTTAAGATTAGAAAATATTGGTAAAAACATGTTAGAAAATCCTAGTGAACTAAAGAACTTTAAAATATCAATTGGCTCACTGTTTATGTGTCATATGCTATGAATATACTTCTAAAATGTGCAATGCATATTTTTATGCATTTAACAAATATATTTTCAGCATTCTAAATGCACAGATGAACTGTATTTCCCATGTATTATTATATCATGTACGTATATCCATGCTAAATGTTTTACTACTATTCATTTTCAATATTTGTTTAGAATTCTATCATATGGTTTTTATCATATTCTGCTAATAACTATGTTTATCTTAAATATGCACAACATTCCATAGACATACTAATTGGTAAATAAGAAAATCTTTGAATGTCTTTAATTAGTTCTGTTTGATAAGTTCTGAAAAATAGATTTGTTTGATCAAAAGAAACCTACATGTATTTTAGAATATTTTTGGATGCATATCACCATATTTGTATCAATCTATGCCCTTCTTTTCTTGACATTTAGTAGGTAAAATATGTATTGATATTCTTTTGTTTTAATGAGGTTTCTTTAGTTTCTGTTAAGAGCAAATATAGTCTTGTGTTTGTCTTTATGATAATATATTCTTTGCCTCTTTTGTCCAGTTTTCTTTGAGTAAGCTCTTTGTATGATAATGATATTAAACTTTATGTCATATATGTTATTAATTTTGTTTTCAGTTTATGGTTTATATTTTAATTTTAATTACAGCACTTAAAGTCATAGGAATTTTTTCTTTTACTTTACACAGGAAAATTTGTCACTTTTTTTCTTGTTAAGTGGAAGTTTCTATGGTTAATTAATATGAAGTTCATAATTGACTTCATATGTTTTTTCATTTAAAAAAAGAGTTTTTGTATTTATAATATTTTCGGTTGTGTTTTTTCTTCACCAGAAAAGCAGGTTAGGTGTTACCAAATTATTTTTATCACACTATAATTAATGGTACTATAGTTATGATAACATGGTATAATTTATTTATATGGTGAAACATAGTGATAGGTTTCCTAATGCTAAACCACTGCCACATCCCAGTGGTGAAGAAAGCTCTGTTCTGCCATCATATATTATTCTTTTAAAGTATTATTGAATCAACTGCTTAATATTTTATTAAGTCTTCATGAATATATATTCATAAAGGAAATTATCAGATAAGTGAGTAGAGATGGTGTTACCATACCTGTGGGTACACATCACTCTTGCTCCATTTTGGCACAAAGGTTATGCTAACCTGATAAAACACATTGGAGATATTTTCCTGTCTTATGACTTTCAATAATATAGGAATAATTTTTTCCCTGAAAATTTTGTTTTGATTCCTTTAATGAGGACGAATTACTTTTTTTGTCTTTTTTTTTAAATATACTTTTATTAGCGCATTGTAATTATCCAACATAATGAGGTTCACAGTGACAGGAACACACACGCACACAGCACTCGGTGTGTTTCCCTCCAGATCCCACCCTGCTTCCTCCTCCCCCCCGTACATGTTATTGAGATTGGTGTTGATAATTTCACTTATGTACGCAGCATTATTTGAACTGTTTCCTCCATCAAATCTCCTTTTCCCCCACCTCCTAATCTTAATTGTCTTCCACTATTTTATTGGTCTCTCTCCTCATTTATCTTTTTTTTTTTTTTTTTGCGGTACCGGGGATTGAACGCAGGGGTGTTCTACCTCCGCGCTATGCCCCTGGCCCTATTTTTTATACTTTATTTTGAAACCGGGTCTCACGAAGTTGCAGAGGGCCTCACTAAGGAGAGAGAGAGAGACAGGGAGACAGAGAGCTGAGGCTGGCCGCGAACCCGGATCCTCCGGTCTCGGCCTCCCAAAGTACTGGGATTACAAGCATGCGCCACTACGCCCGGCCTTCTCATTTATCTAAACTCTCTTGTTTCCCAATTTCTCTCTACTTCCACATATGAGAGAAAACATACAACCTCCACTTTCTGAGACTGGCTCATCTCAGCATAATATTCTCTAGTTCCATCCATTTCCTGCAAATGACATAATTTTGTTCTTCTTTATGGCTGAGTAAAATTCCATTGTGTGTATATACCACAGGTTTCATTATCTGTTATCCATTCATCTGCTGACAGAAACCTTGGCTTATTCCATAATTTGGCTATTGTGAATTGTGCTGTTATAAGCATGAATAGGCATGTATCAATATCGCATTCTAACTTCAGTTCCTTTGGAGAGATACTGAGGACTGGAATAGCTGAGTCATTTGGTGGTTCTACATAGCAGCTGATCTACATAGCAGCTGTACTATTTTGTAATCCCACCAACAATGTATAAGGTTTCCTATTATCCCACATCCTCACCAGCATTTATTATTGATTGTATTCTGTGTGTATGTGTGTGTGTGTGTGTGTGTGTGTGTGTGTGTGTTAGTGGAGATTGACCCAAGGACTTCTGAGCTACACCCTCAGCCCTTTCTTTATTCTTTATTTTCATTTTGAAACTCACTAGTTTGCTGAGGCTGTCCTTGAACTTGCGATCTTCCTGTCTTAGCCTCTCAAGTCCTGTGCCACCGTGCCCAGCTTATTGTTCATATTCTTGACGATTGCCATTCTAATTGTAATGAGATAGAATCTCAGTGTAGTTTTGATTCGCATTTTCTAATTGCTAATGATGTTGAACTTTTTTCATATATATGTTGGCTATTTATCTTATTTTGAGATGTGTCTATTCAGTTCAATTGTCCATTTTTAAAATTGGGTTATTTGATTTTTTAGTGTGAAGTGTTTTAACTTTTTTGTTTATTTGAGATATTAGTCTTCCATCAGAGGAGTGGCTGGCAAAGATCTCCTCATCTGTAGGCTCTCTATTCAGACCCTTCATGGTTTCCTTTGCTGCACAGAAGCTTTTCAATTTAGTTCCATCCCATTTATTAATTCTCATTTTTATTAACTGGGCTTTGTGGGTCTTATTGGAGAAGTTCTTTATAGTGCCTGTAAATTGGAGAGTTGTTCCTATGCACTCTTCTAGTAATTGCAAAGTCTCTGGTCTAATTTCTAGGTCTTTTATCCAACTTGAGCTAACTCTTGTGCAGGGTGAGAGACTGGGAATTCCATTTTTCTACAAGTGGATAGCCAGTTTTCCAAACACTATTTGTTTAAAAGGCTGTCTTTTCTCCAGCATATGATTTTGGCACTTTTGTAAAAATATCAACTGGCTATAAGTGTGAGGATTGGTTTCTGTATCTTCTATTCTATTCAACTGGTATATGTGTCTGTTTTTGTGCTGATACCATACTGTTTTTATTACTATAGCTCTATAGCTATAGCTCTATAGCTCTATAGTATAATTTGAAATCAAGTATTTGATGCCTCTACTGTGGTTTGTAATACTAATGCTATACTTAGAGGATCTAAAAAACTCAACCAGAAGACTTCTAGAGCTGATAAACAGATTTTGCAAGTAGATGGATACAAAATAAACATAAAAATTATTAGCATTTCATCATGAGTCCACTGAGAAAGAAATCTGGAAAACAATTTCATTCACAATGATCTCAAAAAATAAAATGAAAGAAAATACTTAGGAACAAATCTAACCAAGGAGGTAAAATTCCTCTATAATGAAAATTATAAAACATTAAATAAAGAAATTGAAGAGGATGTTAGAAGATGGAAAGACCTCCCACATTCTTGGTTAGTCAAAGTAAATATCAAAATTGTGCCTGTATTGAAACATTGCTCCGGTATTGATTTCCAATAAAAATATAAAAAGCAGTCAGAGTCTGAGTGCCACATAGGCATTCAGGCAGGGAGAGACTCAGATTGAAGCCCCCCCCCCCTTCGCTTGATGATCAACCCATAAGAAGAGTGTAGAGGCAAGCAGTGCCTGTTCCTCCTATTTTTTGCAACCTGACCTTGGAATGGGAAATGTAAACTCCATGTTACTTCACAACACCAATACAGCCCAATACAATAGAAGTAGAAACTAGGTAGATTATTGACCCCTGCACTTAGTAAGTGCACCATCCGGAGACAAGAGAGCACCACCTGCCTAAACAATGAGTTACTAGCCCATTGCCTTGGTGACCCCAATAAGAACATACCAATAAAGAGACTGTATTTAAGGGCCGGGGTCAGATGGGGGAGGCAGAGTTCCATTTTTGGGCTCTCCAACATGTCTTCCAGACACACTGCTTTTCTTCTTTTGCCTTTCTAGTTCTTGCTTTGTAATTTGTAATAAAAAATTTGCTTAAGCTGCAACTGAGCCATCTATTAGTTTTAATTTCCTGACTCAACTTACTTTATTTGAATTGAGGAAAAGAGCCCACAGCACCACTTCCACCATAACAAAAATGACCATTGTACCAAAGGCAATTTACATAGTCAATGTAATCCCTTTTAAAAGCCAATGCCATCTGCCCAGGCACAGTGGCCCAGGCCTGTAATCCCAGTACATGGGAGGCAGAGACAGGAGGATTGCAGGTTCAGGGCCAGCCTCAGCAATTTAGTGACATCCTCTGCAAATTAGTGAGACCCTGTTTCAAAATAAAAAGTAAACTAGGGCTGGGGGTATAGCTCAAAGGTAGAATGCCCCTGGGTTCAATCCCCAGTACCACCAAAGAACAAAACAACAGCCTCCCCCACAAATTGCCATTATTCACAGAGCTAGGGGGAAAAAAAGTCCTAAAATGCATATGGAAAAACAAAAGACCCAGAATAGCCAAATCAATTCTTAGTAATAAGAACCAACATGAAGGAATTCTTTGAAAGTGATTTATATTTTATTTCAACATGATTAATCTTTTCAGATATTTTAGGTTTTTTGATTGTGCCATATATATTTTTCCTAAGAATAATCCATGTAAAAGAAATATTTTGTTGTTACCAGGACATCATACATCTATTCCATTTCCCACAACCTACTTTCCCAGTGCCCAGTAAGCTCCTGACACACTGGTTGCTTCTAGTTTCTTGAACACACCCAGGTATCAGCTTCTTGGGTCTCTTACCCTATTCTTTCTAGAATTCTGTTCTCCTACTCTTCAAATATAACAAATTATTCTGGAAAAACATAGGTGAACATTATATTAAAATAAAACCTTACAATTCAAGTTAAAGGATAATTTTTCAGTTATCCACTCCCTTCCCCAACTCTGCAAAAGGCTGTTTTTGGTTTACTTCACGCCACTGACCATGACTTACTTACATGTTTATTTTTCTCTGCTACAACGTTCACAGCTCTATGCGGAAGCAGTAATTTTAGTTTTAGTCACTGCTGCAATCTCTGCTTAACAAATTAATAGAATTCTTTTTATTATTATTAATTTTTTATTTTTATTATTCATGGGTTCATTTTGATGTTCTTCTGGTAGCTTTTGGATTGAAAGCATCCCTCCCCGATATATGTGTTTTTTCCTATTAACTAAAAAAAAAAAAAAGAAAAGAAAACTAGGATATGAACTGTCTTTTGGAAACATTTTGACTGTATCCTACATCTATATTGTTTATCACTAATTTCTGATGCCTCTACATAAAATTTAATGAATGAATTCCTAAAGTAGAATGTTCTAATTATGGATAATGCTAAAGAATCTATGATTACGAGTTGGAAAAGTTTTTAGTTAAGGGAGTACTTCTACATTTCTGGGGCTAGAATTTTTATTGCTACTAATTATTAGTTTACAATAGATAATTAACTTTTATAATTTTTGCCTTTAGGAATTTACAGAACTTTTTATAGCTTAATGTATAATAAATGTTTTTGAAAGCTCTGTGAATATTAGGGAAATCATGCATTCTCCTATAAGGTAGAAGCTCAAAAATCTACATATATATGTCAGTTTAACCTAATAATAATAATAATAATAACATATGTTTCTATTATTATTTTTGATGGTAGTATTTACATCTAATTTTGCATAAATTTGTACTGTGCCAAGATTCTTGTAGCTTCTTTACTGTTTTCAGTTTATCTGTATATCTAAATTATTTTTTGCTTTATTGTATTGAATATTATGAGACACTGGTGATTATGCTTGCTATGTCTTTAGTGTAAATTGTACCCTATACCCATTTACCCTTAAAATTTATGTGCATTTTATGAACAGCTGTTATAAATAGCATATTGTCAAATTTCTTTAAGATAAAATGTGAAAATACTCATATTATAATAGGAATGTTTACCCTTAAATCATGAACTCTTTGGTGTATTGGATTTTACTTTTTCCACCATTTTTATTTGTTCTTGCTGATTATAATTATTATTATCATCATTAAAAATAGGCTCAAATTTCTTTTCATCTTTGCCCTGTCAAAAATGTTTGGTAACAGCATATTGATATAACTTTGAGGTTTCAACTTCAAATTAAAGCAAATCAGAATTTTAAAATGAAAGTAAATAATATTGTATGAGAAATAATGCATGCTTTACATTTTGATACATACATTTACATTTCAAAACTAAGTTATTTTCTTTTTTATGACTGAAATTTAGGTCCATCTTTTCAATGGGAAATTTAATGGAAGTTCAGTTACTAAGCATCAATCAACATCTTGTAAGTCATTACTTGGCTATATCTATATAAAATACATACTAACTCTTACAAAGCTATATTATTTTACATTTATACTCACATTTAATTGTTAAGTGTTTAACTAATATGTTTTCCATAGGTAGAATGTTTTAAGTTATCAGTCTCAACATAAATATATGCATGGACATCATATTAAAATGCAATATTTTTCTCTTTATACTTATTGGTACATTATAACTATACTTTATAGCGAGGTTCAAAATGGTCTTAGTGTATTTCCTTCAGGTCCCACTCTGCTACCTACCCCTTCCCATACATAATGGTGTGATTGATAGTGATACCTTCACACATGGGCATAGCATAATTTGAACTATTTCTTTCATCAGTTTCTCCTTTTTCCCTTCCCACAACCGTCTTCCTCTCCCCTTCCACAATTCTACTAATCACTCTCCTCAATTATCTATAAAGTCCCTTTTGTTTCCTATTTTCTCTCCAGCTTTCACTTATGGGAAAACATTTGACCCATAACTTTCTGAGACTTGGCTTATATCACTTAGCATAATATTCTGTAATTTTATCTGTTTGCCTGCAAATGACATCTTTTTGTTTTTCTTTATGGCTGAGTAAAATTCCATTGTGTATTGTGTATATAGGTTGGTTCCATAATAAGGCTATTTTGAATTGTATTGCTATAAACATAGATATGCATGTATCACTATAGTATTCTGACTTTAATTCCTTTGGAAAGATAATAAGGAGTGGTATGGCTGGGTCATACGATGGTTCCAGCATTTATTATTTTTTGAATTATTGATGATTACCACTCTAACTGGAGTTAGACGGAATCTCAGGGTGGTTTTGATTTGCATTTCCCTGATTGCTAATGATTTTGAACATTTTAAAAATACATTTATTGGACATTTATATTTCTTCTTTTGTGAAGTGTCTATTCAGTTCAATTGCCCATTTTTATTGGGTTATTTGGGGGTTTTGTGTTAATTTTTTTGAGTTCTTTGTGTATTCTGAGTATTAGTCCTCTATTAGAGAAGTAGCTGGCAAAGACTTTTTTCTTATTCTGTAGTCTCTCTACAGAGTCCTGATGGTTTCCTTTGCTGTGCAGAAGCTTTTAAATTTGATGCCATCCCATTTATTGATTCTCAGTTTTATATTCTGAACTTTAGAATTTTTTTAAGGAAGACTCTATCAATTCCTGTATGTTGGAGAGTTGATACTACCTGTACCCTCTTCTAGCAATTGCAAAGTTTCCGGTCTAATTTCTAGGTCTTTGATCCACCTTGAGCTGACTCTTATGAAGGTTATGATATTATGGTCTATGATCTCATTCTTCTACATATGGATATCTAGTTTTCCCAGCACCACTTGTTGAAAAGACTGTCTTTTCTCCAGTGTATGATTTTGGCAAAAATCAACTGACTATTAGTGTGAGGATTTGTTTCTTTATCATCTATTCTATTCCATTGATCTATGTGTTTGTGTTTGTACCAGTACCATGCTGTTTTTGTTAGTATAGCTCTGTGGTATAATTTGAAGTCACATATTATAATGCTTCCAGCATGCTTCTTATTTCTCAGAATTGTTTTGGCTATTCTGGGTCTTTTGTTTTTCCATATGAATTTTAGGACTCTTTTTTCTAGCTCTGTGGAGAATAGCATTGGTATTTTGATAGGAATTGTATTGAATCTGTAGATCGCTTTTGGCAGAATTGCCATTATGATATTTTTTTCTGTCTATTCAAGAACATGGGAGGTCTTTCCATCTTCTAAGGTCTTCTTCAATGTCTTTAGGGTGCTATAACTTTCATTATGGAGGTCTTTTACCTCCTTGCTTAGACTTATTCCTAAATACTTTTTTTTTAGGCTATTGTGAATGGAATTGTTTTCTGGATTTCTTCTATAGTGGATTTGTGGTTGGTGTACACAAAAGCTAATGATTTTTGTAACTTAATTTTGTTTCAGGCTACTTTGCCAAATTTGTTTAGAAGGTGTCTAGTTGAGTTTTTTGGATCACTACAAGTAAAATCATGTCATCTGCAAAGAGAGATAATTTCAGTCACTCTTTCCCAATTTGTATCCCTTTAATTTCTTTTTCTTACCTTATTGCTCTGGCTAGAGTTTCTAGCACTATATTGAAAAGGAGTGGTGATAGTGGGCATCTTTATCTTATTCCTGATTTTAAAGGAAATTCTTTCAGTTTTACTCATTTAGTATGATATTAGCTTTGGTTTTATCATATGCATTCTTTACGACATTGAGGCAAGCTCCCTCTATCCCTAATTTCTTCAACATTTTTAGCATGAATGGGTGTTCAATTTTGTCAAATGCTTTTTCTGCATCTATTGAGATGATCATGTGATTTTTTTTCGGTACTGGGGATTGAACCCAGGGGCATTCTACCTCCGAGCTACACCCCCAGCCCTATTTTTTGTTCTTTTTTTTTTTTTAGTTTCTTTTTTTTTGCAGTAACGGGGATTGAACCCAGGGGGCATTCTACCTCCGAGCTACACCCCCAGCCCTATTTTTTATTCTTTATTTTGAAACAGGGTCTCACTAAGTTGCGGAGGCCTCACTAAGTAGCTGAGGCTGGCTGCGAACCCGGATCCTCCTGTCTTAGCCTCCCAAGTACTGGGATTACAAGTGTGCACCACCATGCCCGGCTTCATGTGATATTAAATGAAAGTTATGAGATGAAATTTCTAAAGGAGTGTTGCTTTCATAAAATAATTTATAAGAGGATTTATCTATACATATATTAAATTTTGATTATGTTTATTTTTATTATTTTTCCGTGGTACTGGGAATTGAATCCGGGGCATTCTACCTTCAAGCTATACCGCCAGCCCTATTTTTTACTCTTTCTTTTTGAAACAGGGTCTCACTAAGTTGCAGAGTTCCTCACTAAGTAGCTGAGGCTGGCTGCAAACCTGCAATCCTCCTGTCTCAGCCTCCCAAGTACTGACATTACAAGTGCGTGCCACCACACCCGGCTGAAGATCATTTCTCAATTGCTCCATTTCAATGGGTTAAATCCTTCATTAGCAGGTGTGCACCACCATGCCCGGCAATTATGTTTATGATATTTTGGTATACTAGTAATTTTGTCTTGTATACTGTTTTATAAAGTATCTATTTGTCTTTTTCTATCCTTCATTTATACCATTCCTGAAACTTGGCCTGTCAGAAGTGAGCCTTAGATAGAAATTTGTCCTGATTTACCTGATTTTTTAAAACTTTTATTGGTGCATTGTAATTATACATCATGGTGAGGTTCAAAGTGATACAAACATGTATGCACATAGCACTTGGTGTATTTCCTTTCGCATCTCGCCCTGCTCCCCCTCCTCGCTCCTTGCACATGTTAGTAAAATTGGTAGTAATACTTCTTATATGGTCATAACATTATTTGAACTGTTTGCTTCCTCAAGCCTCATCTGCCCCTTTCCTACTTCCCTTTTCCAATCCCCTTCCACTATTCTACTGGTCCGTTTCCTCATTTATCTGAAGTCCCTTTTGTTTCCTATTTTTCTATCTTCCATATATGGGAGAAAAATACTACCTTTGAATTTCTGATACTATCTAA
Organism: Glis glis; assembly: GCA_004027185.1. NCBI lineage: Eukaryota > Metazoa > Chordata > Mammalia > Rodentia > Gliridae > Glis > Glis glis. The sequence goes on from PVJS01000972.1 coordinate 55,025, forward strand.
TTGAAGATAAGCATTCACTAATAACAATACAGTTATTTAAATATCCATTATTAATATTTAAAAATATTTTAGTCAAAGTAAATGTACCCATAGAAAACATTCCTTTAAATTAAATTTCATTATAATAATGAAAATAGACCACCAGAATGATCAGTTTTAAACATGTCTTCAGTTTTTCTTATAGTTTCCTTCATATATCTGTAAACAATACTGTATACTGAACCTTCAGTTCCATTCTATTTGTATCATCATAATGGGTTTGCCAGATCATATGGTAGTTCTGTTTTTAACTTAAGGAACCTCCATACTGTTTTCTTTGACTCTGCTAATTTTCATTACTACCAATGATGTGCAAGAATTCACTTTCCTCCACATCCCCCTCAGCACTTGTTATCTTGTCTTTTTGATAATGGCCATTAGTATTAGAGTTAGTGATATCTCTTTGTGATTTTGATTTACATTTCCCTGATGTGTAGTGATGTTGAACATTTTTTCATCTACCAGCTGGCCATTGGTATGTCTTCTTTTGAGAAATACCTATTTAGGTCTATTGCCCATTTTAACTGGGCTATTTTGAGTGGTTTTTTGCTTATTTGTTTTGCTATTGAGTTTTTGGAGTTCCTTATATATTGTGGATATCAGCCCCTTGTCAGATGTATAGTTTGCAAATATTTTTTTCCCATTCTGTAGGTTGCTTCTTCTTGTTGATTGTCTCCTTTGCTGTGCAGAAACTTTTCAGTTTGATATAGTGCTACTTGTCTAATTTTGCTTTTATTTCTTGTGCTTTTGGGGTGTTATCTTCACAAATCCTTACACATTCAAATGTCCTGAAGTGCTTCTCATGTTTTCTTGTAGTACTCTCATAGTTTCAGATCTTACATTTAAGTCTTTAATCTATTTTGAGTTGATTTGTGTAATTGGTGAGAGATAGAGGTCTAATTTCATTCTTCTACATGTGGATATACAATTTTTTCAGCACTATTTATTGAAAGGACTATCCTTTATCCAATGTATTCTTAGTGCCTTTATTGAGAAGAAGTTGTGTATAAAAAAATGGGCTTATTTCTAGGTTCTCTGTTATTGGCATAATTGTCTACATTTATGCCAATATCATGCAGTTCGGGTTACTAAATCTTTGTAGTATATTTTGAAGTCAGGGAAGGTAATACATCCTGCTTTGTTCTTTTTGCCCAAGATAACTTTGGCAATTTGAGGGAATGTTTGTGGTTTCATATACATTTTAGGATTGTTTTGTCTAGTTCTTTGAAGAATGTCATTGGCATTTTGATAAGAATTGCATTGAATCTGTAGATTGCTTTTGATAGTATGGACATTCTAATATCCATTTTTGTAATCTATGAACATGGTATAGCTTTCCACTGTTTGTGTCCTCTGCAATTTCTTTCATCAATGTTTTATAATTTTTATTGTAGAGCTCCTTTACCCTTTGTTTATATTTATTCCTAAGTAGTTTTGGTAGCTCTTTTATTTTTATTTATTATTTTATGTGATATGAAGTCTTACCTTGTTGCTCAGGATGACTTCAAACTCACAATTCCCCTGCCTTAACCTCCTGAGTAGCTGGAAGTGCAGGTGCACACCACTGTGGCTGGCTTGTGGCTTCTTTATATGAGATCACTTTCTTGATTTCTATTTCAGGAAATTTTCTATTGGCATATAGCAGCCCTACTGCATTTTGTGTGTTGACATTTTATCCTGTGTTCTGAGACATCTTAATTTAAATCTAAACCAGTGTTTGGTAGACTCAAAAATATTTTATGTGAATAGTGAATAATTAGTACTTGCTATATTCCAGGCACTGAACTAAGTGTTTACTGTGAATCAACTTTTCAAAACTCATTTTAGGAATTAAGGAACAGAGGTAAAAGGATAATAGGATTCTGATCAATTTCCCTACTACAAAGTGATAGAGTTGGGAGTGGAATTTAAACAGTCTGACTCTGGAGCTGAGGCCCTTAAGCCACTGTGTTATTCTGCTGCACTTTGACTTTAAATATTAAACCTTATTAAAAATTTTAAATCAGAGGAAGTCTTATCATTACTGCCAAGTGAAATAATTTTTGAGTCTTGATTAATTGATTTTATACCTCAGTGAGCACACATAGGGGGTTATTTTTGCGGAGCAGGACCCTTTCTGATCCCCTTAGGAAGCTATCCACTTCTGCATGAAAAGTTAAGACATAAGAGTTTCTCTGAAAATTATAATAACTAGCTTCCCTCCCTCCTTGATCCCTTTAAAATAGACTGTCTGAAAGAGAATTAAATCTAAATGATAGTATTTCATAAAAAGATATCATTTAATGGATGGAAAGGGAAATGCTCTTCTATATTCGTACTACTTTTAAAAATATAAATACTTTCATGGGTTCTGAATAACAGAGCTGGAATTGCAAAATCTGTAATTTATTTGTTGTATGTGGTCTTACTCTAAAATTTTTAGTTTTTTAAAACTTCACAATAATGGGTAAACATTAAAATGTAAGTTCTTTAAAGATTATTATTCATATAATCAGGAAAACATTTGACCCAATAATCTCTCATCATGTGTTATTTTTGAATTTCTAGATAATTCTAAAGCCCTGATCATATTTCTGGCATTTCTGATTATTGTGACATCAATAGCCCTGCTTGTTGTTCTCTATAAAATCTATGATCTGCATAGGAAGAGATCCAGGTAAGAGTTGACTTATAAATTTAAGAAAATAATAATGGTAGTTCTAACAATGTGTGCTCATGTCCATAAGACAGTGGTGGTACCAGTTAAATAAACATGCAAACCAGAGAAGGTGACATGAAGTCTAGATCATGACTGAACTATGAGTGGAAGACTTTTATTATGGGGTTACTGGTTTATATTAAGTATTCATATTTTCTATATTTGCTAATAATATTATGGGCTTGTTTTATTAATAACCAGCAAAAAGAATGTTTGTTCTTCTAGTTTAGCATGAGTCAGAAGGATCTAGGAATAAAGAAAGGAAAAGGAAGGAAGGAAATAGCTGGGGAAGTATATTTATTTCTTTGTCCAGGAACTAAATTTTATGAAAAATTTACATGAAAACACTAAGTTTTATGAAAAGCAGGAGGATTGAGATAAACTCTATTAGTCACTTATCCGAGTTTAGCAGACAACTCTTGGTTGTTTTCATCCTCTGATTTTTCCTTTACTCCCTTCCTACCTTCATTCTCACTTCTCTTCTTTTTTTGGGGGGTGTGGTATTGAGGATTGAACCCTGAACCACGCATCCAGCCCTAAATTATTTTTTATTTTGAAACAGGGTCCCGTTAAGTTACCTTGCACTTATCTCAAACCTGTGTTCCTCCTGTCTCAGTCTCCCAAGTAGTGGGATTATAGGCATGAGCCACAGTGTGGGCTTTGACTCCCCTCCTGTGCTTCTTTACTTCCTTACCTTCTCTCCTTCCCTCTTTTCCCCTTTTGTCCTTGCCTCCATTTCCTCCTTCCTTCAACACATTCATTAAACAACATAAACTCAAGTAAGTTGAATGCCAACTGAATTTAGTGTTTCTTAAGAATATAGAAACTTATATTTCTTATTTTCACAGCAATTTGGATGAGCAACATCAACTTGTTGAAAGGGGTAAGTATGCATATTTTAACTGATACATATTCCTCTGTCTGTATTTGCATCTATTTTTAAATAAGAATTGGGCAATTTTAATTTAACCTAGACTTCCTCTATTGATACAGTGATTAAATTAAATTCATTTATTAAATGAACAAGCATGTTTGGAGTTCCTAGTGTATGCCAAATATTGGACAAGACACTGAGAATATGACAGTGACAGGCTATATACTGCTCTTAAAGGGTTTAGAGTCCAGTGAGGCAGACAGCTATATTGACAAGAAAGGCAATAATTTGATATGTGAAGTTGAATGGGAATGGTTCTATGCAAAGACAGACCATTGAAAACAGCATCTGGGTAGGTCAGGACTCTGGTCTGCTTAGATTTCGGGGAAACACAAGATCAAAAAATGAGGAATGAAGGAAAGAAAAGAAGATGGCATGTCACAGAGATGAAGAGGTCCTCAGGTCCATGCCAGGGTTGGATGGTGGTTGTTCTCACTAAAAGAACAGTTAGGGATAGGGACAAAGAATGGCAATTTTACATAGGAGAGAGAGACAAATTCCTCCGTCAATGGCTAAGGATCTAAGTTGCTGAGACTGGCCTCAAACTTGTGAGCCTTCTGTCTTGGCCTCCTAAATACTAGGATTACAGGCATGTGCCACCACTCCTGGATTATTTATTTAATTTTTTTAATAAAACATGAGCCAGTAAAAGAGATAGTTGAAGAAATTGAAACTACACTTAGAATAAGGAATGTTGTTTCTTTTATTTTACGTAAGAAAGGCAGAATTAGAGAAATCCTCTGTCCTGTGTGAACTTATGTTTGGAGGGTTTCTCCCTCACCATAGCAGATAGCAACTCTGTGCAGAGACTTTAGGACTAGCTCCTGGGAGGTCCTTCTTGGCTTTGCTTTCCTTTACAGAATGTATCACTCCCTGACCCTGTGTTATATTTATATATTGTTTGTTGATTGTCCTCCCCTAACTAGAATGTAAGTTTTGGGAAGACAGGGAGGTTTTTCTTTCTCATTTCAATACAGAGCATTCAAGTGAGTAAATTAACAAGATAACCTGTCCTATGGATTAGTTTTGATATGCTGAGGGAAGGATGAAGACCACAGGAGCAACAAGCACCTGGGCAGAGAAGGGGAATTCAAGGAATCAAGGCAGACTACAGAAAGTTAACATTTTATATCAAAATTGATACTGATTGAACCTCGGAATGCTTTTAGACCTTATACACTCAAGCTCCATAAAGCCCTAGCAGTGGCCCTGAGTTCAAGATGAGTGCAGACTAGAGGCCCCCGCAACCCAAGAAGCAATACACATGGCTGGTTAGATAACTGTGATTGGACAGAAGGTTTCCATGCACAATAAATGCTACCCTCATGGACACCTTCTTTTCTTCATCCGATAAATGGAGAAAATTAACATGAGCACTGAGAGACATGTTATCAACAGGACATGGAAGACTGGGGAAAAACACACTTTCCACATAGGTGACGGCTTAAATTTTCTTATGCTTCTTAAATTATTGCTTTAAAGATCCATATACAATTATAGCTCATGATGGTTAAGATGTACTTTTGTTTTATTGTAAGTTATTTTTCACCCATAGTATTTTTTGGGGGGTACCGGGGATTGAACCCAGGGGCGTTCTACCTCCAGGCTACACCCCCAGCCCTATTTTTTTATACTTTATTTTGAAACTGGGTCTCACGAAGTTGCGGAGGGCCTCGCTAAGTAGCTGAGGCTGGCCGTGAACCCGGATCCTCCGGTCTCCGCCTCCCAAGTACTAGGATTACAAGCGTGCGCCACCACGCCCGGTTTCCACCCATAGTATTTAATGGGTTTCATGTTCTGGAGCAATAACAAATGAATATAACTTGTTTCACAATTTAGTATAAACAGATTCTCAAATTAAATTGAATGGTAGGTAGAAGGGTATTAATCATAGTCTCTTACTTCACCCATACAATTACAATATTTTGCAGTAAGTTAAAAATGGAAATAAAAAGAATAAATTGTAATATTGATAAATAAATACATTGATTGCTATAAAATGCATGCAATTGAACAGAAATATGGATGTTCTAACAATGGTGATATTTGATCTGGGATCTTTTCTTTAGACATAAAAAATGGGGAAGAGAATTCTAGTAGAGGGAAAAATAAAGCCCAGAAGACTGAAGTACAAGATTTAAAAGTCATTGATTTATAGGTGAATGTTTACATGGGAATGAAACGTCCCAGGCAGAACGTTTGTGAGAAGGAAAGACACTGAGGATTAAGTTCAAGATATAAATTTGATAAAATTTGTGTGCATATTTGAAAGATAGATGTAACACTGGTTTTGAATGTTTCATGTTTACAGATGATGAAAAACAACTGATGAATGTGGAGCCAATCCATGCAGATATTTTGCTGGAAACTTACAGGCGAAAGATTGCTGATGAAGGCCGACTTTTTCTGGCTGAGTTTCAGGTATGGGTTGTCCTTGATATAGGATAAGAAATTCTAAGCTGGGCAGAGCCTTTGCTTTCCTAGAGTTCAGTCAAAGAACAAACAGAAGCCGGGCGTGGTGGCGCACCCTTGTAACCCCAGTACTTGGGAGTCTGAGACAGGAGGATCCGGGTTCGCGGCCAGCCTCAGCTACTTAGTGAGGCCCTCTGCAACTTAGTGAGACCCTGTTTCAAAATAAAGAATAAAAAAAAAAAAAGAAATTCTACCCAGTCTTGAAGACAACTTTACTTCAAGTGTTTAATTATACTAATCAATACAGGTATAATTAACAGATATTTACAAACCAGATGACAGGTTGGTAAGAACATAGTAGGAAGCAAGAAAATGTTAAAGTATGATGCTATATTTTATTATTAGTATTATTTTTTGTGGTGTTGGGGATTGAACCCATGGGCATTCTACCTCTGAATTATATCCCCAGCCCTTTTTATGCTTTATTTTGAAACAGGGTCTCACTAAGTTGCTGAGGCTGGCCACAAACCTGCAACTTCCTCCTGCCTCAGTCTCCCAAGTACTGGGATTACACTCGTGCACTACAATGCCTGGCTTGCTTTATTGTATTATTAATTATAAAATCACATAAAAACATATTTGGCTGATTTTGTACTTGCATTGTAGATAATTCTCCAAGCATCTATTTTTAAATAAATTTTAAAGTAGCACAACAACTAATTCTAATTTTTCTCTTTAAGCCAGGCTTGGTGGTGCAGGCCTGTAATCCCAGTACTTGGGAGACTGAAATGGGAGGATGACAGGTTCACAGCCAGCCTCAACAATTTAGTGAGAATCTGTATCAAACTAAAAAAATAAAATAGGGCTTGGGGTATCTCAAAGGTAGAACACCCCTGGGTTCAATCCCCCAGCACCAATAAATAAATAAATTAATTAATTAATTTTCTCTTTTTTCATGAGGTTTCTTCTGATTTCTTCTTGGATTACTCATCATTAATTTTAAAGAAACAATGTAGTTTTTGCATAATTCGTAATAATGTTAATCTCAATAACCATGCACAACTTTTTATCAGCAAAAAAGAAATATTTTGTAGGACGTCTCATTTATTCAAAATGATAACTGGGAAGGGGAAAAACTATCTTACCTGAACCTGCTATAACCCAGAGATTCTTTGTGTCTTTCAGAGCATTCCCCGGGTATTCAGCAAGTTTTCCATCAAGGATGCTCGAAAGCCTTTTAACCAGAATAAAAACCGCTATGTTGACATCCTTCCCTGTGAGTCCTCGTGGAGAACTGAATTTCTATATAGTGAGGCTGCTTGATCACTCATTATTTCACTTGTTTATTTTTCTTTCCTCTAAACAGATGATTATAACCGTGTGGAACTCTCTGAAATAAATGGAGATGCAGGGTCAAACTATATAAATGCCAGCTATATTGATGTAAGTAAAAATGCCAAATTCTTTTATATCCTCGTTTTATTATTGGCACTTTGGGTTTTTCTTATATCTAGGCATTCCATTCAGTTCCTTCTTTGTCTTTGCAAGTGTTGTTGTATTTTATTATTTTTTTTTTTTTTGGAACTGGGAATGGGACCCAGGGGGAGTCTACCTTTGAGCCACACCCCTAGCCCTTTTTTAATTTTTTTTTTTTTTTGGCTGTACCGGGGATTGAACCCAGGGGCGTTCTACCTCCGCGCTACACCCCCGGCCCTATTTTTAATACTTTATTTTGAAACCGGGTCTCACGAAGTTGCAGAGGGCCTCACTAAGTAGAGAGAGAGAGAGAGAAAGAGAGAGACAGGGAGAGAGAAAGAGAACTGAGGTTGGCCGCGAACCTGGATCCTCCGGTCTCTGCCTCCCAAAGTACTGGGATTACAAGAGTGCACCACCACGCCTAGCTAAAATTTTTATTTTGAAACAGGGTCTTGCTAAGTGGCTGAGGCTGGCCTTGAACTGCGATCCTCCTGTCTCAGCCTTCCAAGTACTGGGATTACAGGCATGCGCTACCATGCTCAGCTTTGCAAATGTTTAGAAATATTTTAAAGTGAGCCCATAATTTCACTGATATAAACAGCAAAATCACTAATATTTACAAGACTAGTTAATTATTATGTGCCTGTTGGTGCTAGATGTAACAAAGGAGTTTCCTCTTTGTGGAAAACAAAGTAATACTAAGTAAGAACCAGTATACTGTGGTGCTGATTACGTGCTAGATAGCAAACTAAATGGTCTGATCCAGTGTTTCCTATAAGAGCCTCTTTGGCCTGGCTGTGGACACCGTGCCCACTGCGTACCTGAGGACTGAGGCTCAGGGTCATTACTTAGCTTGTCCTTGTTCACACAGTTGGTGAAGGTTTCAGGTGGGAGTCAACTCTTGTCCGCCCAACTCTAAACTGTTGTGCACTGCAGCAGTGATACTCCTCATTGACACCTGTCACCTGCCCTGGTAGTTATCCAAGGGTGAGAATATCTGTACCTAGTAAACTTACCCAAAATAGTTAAAATTTTAGCTGATCATGTAATTGTTAGTAAATAATGCTTTGCATGACTTAAATAATTTTAAATGGCAAAAAAAACACTGACTGAAAAATTTTTTTTCAAACTCAATCTACCATTTGCCCAATATTTCCAACCAGAAGAGAAAACTTCTATGTTGGCTTCTTATTTAACCAGTCAGAGTTTCTTTATACATGAATAAGAAAACACTAACATTTGTTATCACCACTTTCTATAAAAATGTTAACACAATATTAAGACTCTTCTGTAACCTGCTATATATATTATTTATATATATTTATAGTATATATTATTGATATGTTTATGCTATATATTATTTATATATTTATGTTATATATATTATTTATATATTTGTATTATATATTATTTATATATTTATGTTGTATATATTATATACTTATATATTATTTATATATTTACATTTATATATTATTTATATATTTATACTATGGTATTATTCATATATTTATGTTGTATATATTATTTATATATATTTATATTATATATATTATTTATACATATGTATGCATTATATGACATCACTATAAAGAACAGGGGTCAGCCAATTTTCCTGTAAGTCCCAGAGAGTAAATAATTCTGACTTTGTAGAGCATACCCTCTTTGTCACACTACTCAGCTCTGTCAGGAGTAGCCAAGCTTGCATAGACAATACACAATGGGGCTACATTTAAAAAAGACTTTAGTTACAAAATCAGTACACGCTGAATTTGGCCTACAGAACATAGTTTGCTAACAAAGAACCTAGAACATTTTTACATCTATTTTTATAGTAATTTGTGTTATAACTACATGAGGCTTACTTATTCAGCTCCTAATTAGTGGACATTAAATGTGGTTTCTAAATTTCTAGACTACCAAAAAATGGTGTAATGAACCATCTTGATATATTATTGCATATATATTATCAATAAAATAAATCTCTAAAGGATGAATTACAAGAACAAAGAGCATATACATTTGTAATTTTAAGAAAAACCTTTCAGCTGGGTGTGGTGGCACACTCTTTTAATCCCAGTACTTGGGAGGCTGAGACAGGAGGATCACAGATTCATGGCCAGCTTCAGCAACTTAGCAAGGTCCTCCACAACTTAGTGAGAGCCTGTTTCAAACTAAGAAATAAAATAGGGCTGGGGGTGTAGTTCAGAGGTAGAATGCCCCGGGGTTCAATTCGCAGTACCACACACACACAAAGAAAAACAACTTGCGAATGGTCCCCCACTGGTGTTGTGCCAGTTTATAATCCCCCAGCTCAATGTGCTTATCCTCACACATACTTGCTATCAAAAAACTTCCTTGACAATCAAATAGTTTACAAAGTATATGTCATGCTGCCATATATGCTGATTTACAAGGTAATTCCCAAAATTTTCTAAAAGAAAAAACAATTGAAATTGAGGTGCTTTTTTGTTTTTAATAACTATTGTTCGTCCACTTGAATATATAATATTTTAGTGGAGTAGAGACTCAAATTTTAATGATAATTATTTCCACATGTATTAATTTCCTAGGTCCGCCATAACAAAATTTAACAATTAGGTGGCTTAAAATAATAGAAATGTATTCTCGCATGGCTCTGGAGGCCATAAGCCTGGAATCAGGGTGTTGGCAGAACCATGTTCCCTCTGAAGGCTCTGGGGAAAAGCCTCCCTTGCCTCTTCCTAGCCTCTGGTGGCTACTGACAATCCTTGATGTTCCCTGGCTATGATTGCATCGGTCAACCTCTGTCTCCATCTCCTGGCCTTCTTCCCTGTGTGTCTCTATTCACTGTATCTGAATGTCCCTATTCTTTTTATTAATACACTTTTATTGGTGCATTGTTATTATACATCCTAGTGAGGTTCAATGTGATACAAGCATGCGTGCACACAGCACTTGGTGCGATTCCCCTTAGATCCCACCCAGTCCCCTGCCTTACCATACATTAGTGAGATTGGATATAGCATCCTTTGAACTATTCCCTTCATCAAGCCTCCTTTTCCCCTCCCCGCCTCCCTCTCCCAAATCCCCTTTCACTATTCTATTGGTCTCTCCCTCTGCATTTATCTGAAGTCCCTTTTATTTCCTATTTTTCTCCCTAGCTTCTACATATGAGAAAAAACATAACAACCCTTGACTTTTTGTGACTGGCTGATCTCACTTAGCATAATAGTCTCTAGTTCCATCCATTTTCCTGGAAATGACATTGTTTTGCTCTTCTTTATGGCTAAGTAAAATTCAATTGTGTGTATAGATGACATTTTCTCTATCCATTCATCCCTCTTCCTTCTTTTATAAGGACACCCGCCATTGGACTTAGAACATCCTCATCCAGTATGACATCATTTTAACTCTTATATCCACAAAGACACTATTTCTAGATATGGGCACATTCTGAGGTTCTGGGTGGACATGAGTTTTGACGGGACACAGTTCAAACCACTGCACAGTCTGTGTACAATTACAGAATAATTTAGAAATATTTTTCAACTCACATCCTTCTTGAAACACACAACTTCAACATCTGGTCCCTAATCATTCATCAAGTTACTTTTTAAAATAGCTAATGATTTTCCAGAGCCGAATTGCTGACATCAGTGATTATTATGACTATTATGATAATAATAACATAATTTATTATACATTTGCTATTTATCAGTCATCATTTTTTTTAGTGTTTTTACATGTATTAATTAAATATCACAACAACTCTAAGAGGTATTCCCCATTCTGCTAACCATATCAGACCTGGGATTTTCCCCCCAATCATCTGTCCCTAAAGACAGCACTCTAAACTTTGTATCCCATTAACTTTGTTTGATATGCAACAGTTTTTGCATCCTTACTTAATACTGTATGTGGAAATATACCTTAATAAACAATAGCACTTCCCCTAACATGTGCTTATGACATCCATAATGCAATCTCTTATTCTCTTTTTTACCTCATCTTTAAAATGCTGGTTTTTAGTGGCAACCAACATTGCAAATAGGAATTCATACTCCAGGGAATAATTATTAGTAGTTGGTCATATTTTTGGCCTCATTTAACTGATTATGTCACATGACCTCTACAGACCTTCACAATTAGCACTGATCAAGTTTTAGTATATAGTGTCTTTTCAAATAATAATGTGCTCTTCAAAGTGAAGTACTTGAGAGAGCAGACCTACTAATATTGGAGATTTTGCAAGGATTTAGATGGTCTCTAGAAAAAATTAAACTACATTTTCTGTTCAAATATGTATATATGATAATTGTGGTATCAGGATATACTTCTACTTCCCCAGCAGAGCTAGGAGCCCCTGGAAAGCATGCCTCCTCAGCTTTTAGATAAGTGCTTAGAATCTGGGAGTGGTGGCTCACACCTGTAATCCCAGTACTTTGGGAGGCTGAGACAGGAGGGTCGCAGGTTCAAGCCTAGCCTCAGCAATTTAGTGAGGCCCTCTGCTACTTAGTGAGGCCCTGTGTCAAAATAGAAAAATAGGGCTGAGGGTGTAGCTCAGAGATAGAATGTCCCTGGGTTCAATCTCCAGTACCACCCCCCCAAGAAATAAATAAATAAAATGAAATAAGTGCTTGGCATATTGTTACAATTCAATAAGTACTATGTGAATAAACAAACATGACTAATACTGTGTCATGCGAAGTTACAAAAATTAATCATGAATTCTTGTGTCTCGCCTGCAAAATTTCATTCATTGGCAAAGCTCATCTCTTTGTATGGAGCCTTTCTTAATGCCAGGGTTCTAAGATAAAAGTAGATTTAAGGAGTGTGAGATAATTTTGGAAGAAATTAGCATATCTCATCTGCTGTGTGCTCCTTCTTTGTCTTAGTAACAGGAGTAGAGAAAGCAGACATTGTAGGTAAAGAAATGAAATTTATTCTGTCACTTATCTGGGATGGCAAAACAAAAAGGACTCTGGGGAATGAGGAGCAGTGTGCTCTGACAATAGTTAAGAGGTACAAGTGCAAAGGGGAATCCCAAAGGGATTTACTGAAAGAAATTGAGTACCAATCTAAAAAGTTACTAACTACATGGCTGGCGAGAAGGTTATAAGAGTTGGCAGGATATAAACTCTAGGAATAACTGAATTGCTCTTGTAAATTGCTGCACTATCCCAGGTCAGGATGAAATTTAGTGTTTAAAATTGTTTGACACATACAGCAAAATGATAAGAAAGTTGTGAACATTATTTACAAATGTTAACTAACCTATTTGGCACAGTTAAATGCCTGATCACAAGTTAATAAAATCCCTGTACTAATTTAAAAATGCCCAGGGAAATCCACAACCAAGAAATGGTAGGTCTAAAGCAACTTCCTCTCACACTTTTGTATGCTAACGAATAATGGAGTATTCGTAAATGACATATATCTTCATGTTTTTTGAATAGGGTTTCAAAGAACCCAGGAAATACATTGCTGCACAAGGTAATTTATATGATAATCCAATATTCTTTTTAAAAAATTATTTTACAGCCCTGTTAAGAAAATATTTCTTACCTTGTATTGGTTTATCTCCTAGGTCCCAGGGATGAAACCATTGATGATTTCTGGAGGATGATATGGGAACAGAAAGCCACAGTTATTGTCATGGTCACTCGGTGTGAAGAAGGAAACAGGGTAAGAGCTGGAAAGATTCATGGGCGGAGGTCGGCATAAGGAAAGGAAAATATTGATTTGCATCTCAGAAAACCACATATATGTGCTTGATGCCCAAAACAGAAAGCTCTCTATTTTAATATGTGCTAACACTTGATTTAAATGATCATTCATGTAGAAAAATAAAATTTGTAGCCGGGCGTGGTGGCGCACACTTGTAATCCCAGTACTTTGGGAGGTGGAGACCGGAAGATCCGGGTTTGCGGCCAGCCTCAGCGCTCTCTCTCTCTCTCTCTCTCTCTCTCTCTCTCTCTCTCTCTTCTCTCTTTCTCTCTCTCTCCCTGTCTCTCTCTACTTAGTGAGGCCCTCCACAACTTCGTGAGACCTGGTTTCACAATAAAGTATAAAAAATAGGGCCGGGGGTGTAGCGCAGAGGTAGAACGCCCCTGGGTTCAATCCCTGGTACCGCAAAACAAAAAAAGAAAAGGAAAATTTGTAAATATCTGTCTATGTGCATAATATTTAGATGCTTTGGTTTAACTACTGGGTTTTTATTTGGTTCCTTTATTTTTAGTGTTGTTATAAATTTAGTACATTACAATAGGCTAACTTCACAAGTACTTGTGAACATTCAAAGCGAACTGACCTTGGGAAGATAGGTGTCAACTCATAATAATATGACTGTAGCAGGAGTTAAAACTTCTCAGTTCCCAGCCTGAAACTGACCCCCAGCAATCACTTCCTTTTTGCTGGCCACTGAGCATGTCCTCTTTTGCCTTCATTCATTCATTCATTCATTTTTTATTTATTTATTTTGTGGATACTGGGGATTGAACACAGGGACATTCTACCTCTGAGCTACACCCCCAGCCCTATTTTATTTTTTCGTTTGAAACTGGGTCTTACTAAGTTGCAGAGGGCCTCACTAAGTTGCTGAGGCTGCTTCTAACCCGTGATGCTCCTGTCTCAGCCTCCCAAGTACGGGGATTACAGACATGCACCACCATGCCCGGCTGAGCATGTCCTCTTTTAAAGTGCAGCTAAGCCTGGTGAGATCATCCTTCTGCTAAGTAGTAAGAAGGCAATCCTTCAGGATGCATGAATGGGAAACAATACATTTCAAGCATCACAATTTAAGGTGTGGATGCACTTCATGAAGAATATGCAAATGTTGTGAGAATTTCAGATGAGTAGACTTTTTGGCTCTTTAATAGTGAATGTTAAAAGTTTGTTTCAACAAAAAACTGGAATCATTAGTAATTTTTTAAAATCTAGAACAAGTGTGCAGAATACTGGCCCTCAATGGAAGAAGGCACGCGGGCTTTCGGAGATGTTATTGTGAAGATCAACGAACACAAAAGATGTCCAGATTATACCATTCAGAAGTTGAACATTACAAACGTGAGTTTGTTTCATTATATAATTTTGTTTTGATATCGTTTTTATAAAAGCGCAATGATGGACTATTACATGTGAGAAGTTGAAACATACCTGGGACATTATTTTTAATGATCTTCAGGAGGAAGAGTTAGGTTAGAACAAGAATGCAAGCTGACGGTCAAATTTAAGTCAGTGGTCAAGGGCATGTTTGCCCCTGTCAAATCAAAAGTACATATTATGCTAGACCCTGGAAGGATTAAAAAAATAAACAAGGGTCCATTAAATATGTTAAATAAAGGATTAAAGGATTAAAGGGATAAATGAATAGTCCTCATTCTCAATGGATTCTTATCATTATGGAAAGAATATTTATACTGATTTCACAATTAAAGAGCAGTCTATAAAGTTCTAAGTCTATGGTAGAGGTACAGTGTTTGGTTCAGAAAATAAAGGGGTTAGTGTGGCCTTAGTAATAGTTAAAATGGAGGCCATCACACATATTCTATAATTTTATCTATTCAAAAATTCCAAATAGTCAAACCTATAAATGCAGGAAGTAGTTAAGTGGTTGCTTGTAGCTGAGGGCATCAGAATGGGGCGTGGCATCTAATGGGTTCTGCTGACAAAAATGTTTCTGTAATTAGACAGTGGTGATGGACCACTCTTTATGTAACAAAGACACTTTAAATGGTTGGAATTCATGATTTGCAAAATATATCTTTTTTTTTTTGCGGTACTGGGGATTGAACCCAGGGGCATTCTACCTCCGCGCTACACCCCTGGCCCTATTTTTTATACTTTATTTTTGAAACCGGGTCTCACGAAGTTGTAGAGGGCCTCATTAAGTAGAGAGAGAGAGAGAGAGAGCTGAGGCTGGCCGCGAATCCGGATCCTCCGGTCTCCGCCTCCCAAAGTACTGGGATTACAAACGTGCGCCACCACGCCCGGCTGCAAAATATATCTTAATAGTGTTGTTTGACAAATGCAAGTCTTTACAGAAGGGGTTGAGATTTATTTTTCATTCCTTTTGGGGGAGGTCTTTTGGTAATCTATATTTTATTTTGATGTGGTCCAGATACATTTCCGCAGGAAAAACAGACTTGTGTATTTTTCCCAAGGCCCTCTTGGCTTTGATAGTGTCACTAACTTCTCTGCCCCTAAGGGATGTGAAAGGATCCTACTACGAATGGCTGGTGGCTGAATACTTGATTGGGGAAGCCACAGAAGCCTCCATTCCACAGAGAGGGGTGGATATGTAAAGGTTGATGCCTATCTGGTTATAGTGATTAGGTTGGGGCTACTAGTAATCAACTTAGTTGTTTCCCACCGGAAAATTATAGACAACATATATATCTTCTTTTTTTCATTTTTAAAGTTGATGATTCTGCTGCATAAGGGCTTAAGGAATACCGTGTTAACCACATAATTAATCAGACTTTCTACACATGAGAAATAGTCCTGTTTGCTGGCTCACCAAGCAGAAGAATTTTAAACAGCTGTGAGAATGAACTTTACTTGATATGTTTTTCACACATACACCCAAACCCCCAACCCCTCACTTTTAGCCCTTCTTTTGGTATATGTTTATTTTTGCTTTTTAAAAAAATTCTCTATTGTTTTGGCTTTGTAGCATGAAAGTTCCTAGGAGTTTCAGCTGACCTTAACTTACTCTACTGGGAAGTTCTTGTTTACTGGGTAGTGCATGGAAGTCTTGCATGGTTTCCCACCTACAAGCTATTAATTGGAAAGGGAAATGCTATCATGGTTGCAAAGACTGTACCGAATGCTCAAGGACAAGTGTCTTTGGAGCCGTTTACATTTGCATGAAGAGTTCTTTTGTACTGGTCCTTCCTCCCACTTCTTTATGTTATATGGTTTCCTTGGCTGGGGAACACATCTCAAAGAAAATTCTATCTCTTCACTAGAAAAAAGAAAAGGCAACTGGACGAGAGGTGACTCACATTCAGTTCACCAGCTGGCCAGACCATGGGGTGCCTGAAGACCCGCATCTGCTCCTCAAACTGAGAAGGAGAGTGAATGCTTTCAGCAACTTCTTCAGCGGGCCCATCGTGGTGCACTGCAGGTAAATAGAGTCCCACAGCACCCGGGGGTCTATTCGAATCATCACACTGTGGGCTGTTGAGGGCATCCTCCCCTTTGGCAATTTCTTTTTTAGGAAACCATCAGCTATGAGAACTTGTATTCTTTTGGGAAATAGTATTCATTGTTAATTGACAATTTATAATTGTGCGAATTCATGGGGTCCAAAATGATGTTATGATTTATGCATACAAAGGCAAAGGACCTGAATAGACATTTCTCATGAGAAACTTACACTATTAGCTTTGCTTCATCCTTGACGGCTTTCCCATGCGTTTGCTTGCCATGATCATGCCTCTGCCATTTTTGTTTTGTCAGTGCTGGTGTTGGGCGCACCGGCACCTATATTGGGATTGATGCCATGCTGGAAGGCCTGGACGCAGAGGGCAAGGTGGATGTTTATGGCTACGTTGTCAAGCTGAGGCGACAGAGGTGTCTCATGGTTCAAGTGGAGGTCCGTTCAAATTTCTAATGATTATGTTCACTTTGGTTTGGGATTTAAATTCTTTGGAGATAGTAGTAAGCATCTTAAGAGAAATCTAAATTCTTCACACCTTCAAATACTAGTAACCATCTTAAAAGAAATCTAAGGCCGGGCGTGGTGGCGCACGCTTGTAATTCCAGTACTTTG
Organism: Glis glis; assembly: GCA_004027185.1. Taxonomy (NCBI): domain Eukaryota; kingdom Metazoa; phylum Chordata; class Mammalia; order Rodentia; family Gliridae; genus Glis; species Glis glis. The sequence continues at coordinate 72,341 of PVJS01000972.1, forward strand.
GGAGGCAAAGACCGGAGGATCCAGGTTCGCGGCCAGCCTCAGCTCTCTCTCTCTCACTCTCTCTCTCTTTCTCTCTCTCCCTGCCTCTCTCTCTCTACTTAGTGAGGGCTCCGCAACTTCGTGAGACCCGGTTTCAAAATAAAGTATAAAAAATAGGGCCGGGGGTGTAGTGCGGAGGTAGAACGCCCCTGGGTTCAATCCCCATTACAGCAAAAAAAAAAAAAAAAGAAATCTAAATTCTTCAGAACTTCAAATAATCACGTGAAAATGGTTCTCTTTTAATTTCTTGAAAACTATAATACGCAGCAATCATCAATCATAAGTAGAAGCATTTGGCATTAGTGCCTAAAATTACTGTGTGAGAAACATGACCATAATATTTCTTTTAAATAATGAAATGCCATATACACACATCAGACCAGGGAAAAAATAAAAAAACACTGAAAACATATTTGGCAATATCTCATAAAATTAAAATTGAGGAAACAGAATAGTACGGTAGTTCAGATTATGGTTTTGGGAACTAGACTTCCAAAAGTTCAAATCCTGCCTCTAATTCTTAATCCTATTCTTGTCTACCTCTGGACAAGTTTTTAATCTTTCTGTGCCTTGGTTAAGTCATCAATACAGCAAAGATAAAGCAGTACTTACCTTTTCTTTCTGATATAGTATGAAATTTATTGCAGTTTTATATATTATTAATTTGCTGACTAATTCAGTTGTAGTCACTAAATAACACACAATGGTTTTTAAAAAATTATAGGAATAAAATACAATATATGCAATTAATACAATGGATACTCAATTTGACAAATTATTTTTGTTCTGGAAAAATAGTCTGAAATGAAATTTGCTAATATTCCAGAGAACTGTGAGAACCATATCAGTCTTCTTTTACCATAGATTGTCCTAATATGTGAAAAATTATGGGAATGCATATTTTACTTAAATGTGACATATAGGACTCTATAACATCTATTACTTACCTATATTTGTCCTTGATACTGTAGGCACAGTACATCTTGATCCATCAGGCCTTAGTGGAATACAATCAGTTTGGAGAAACAGAAGTGAACCTGTCTGAATTACATCCATGTCTACATAATATGAAGAAAAGAGATCCACCCAGTGAGCCATCTCCTCTAGAGGCCGAATTCCAGGTAATAATAAGGATAGCAGTAGTAATCACAGGTGACTTTTATTGCTATTTTCCAGGTGCTTCCTGTGCACTTGACATAATTCTTGCATCTAGTCCTCACCATAACCAATGGAGTAAAGAATCAAATTTAAAACTGACACAGAGAATTTAAAATAAATGCCTGAATTTACACAACTCTTATGTAGAAGACTTTAATCCAGGAGTATGATTCAACTACTAACACTTTTAACCCTTACTCATTAAGCTGATATGAAGTGTCAAAATAATAGTATATAGCCACAAAATTAGTCTGCCATAGGCAATGTAGCATCTCACCATTAAAAACTACATCTGGTTTTAGTTTGTAAAGGAAATAATTAGAGGAATTTATGATTGCTCAGGAGGTTGAACTGTCTGGAGCTGGTAGACAGAAAATAAAGGATAAGTATGTGTGTCCTAACCTATTAATTAGTCAGTTATTCTGACAGTTAACTGAGGATGTAGTTCACTGTGATTTCAGAGAGTTGACATAGCTAATCTTGAATTGCTTAGTTGTAAAAAAAAATGTAACTTTTCTCTTCCACCTATGGTTTCCAGTTTACTTAGTCTTTCTATAAACTATCCAACTGGTCAATCCAGAGAGTTTCACTTGGCCAGGAATGTGCTTTTAATCAGATGTAGAACCACTTAATGATAAGGATCAAAGTGGGACTAAGGTGGGGGTGGGGGTGGAGCATGTAATCACCAAGCAACTCAATGCTCCAGAAGACCTGGGCTTTTAGTAGAAGAAATAACAGGTACAGTTAAACAGAGGGGTGTTGCATTGTTGTTTTGTTCTTTTAGCTGATACATTTATCATTACCAATATGCTAACCCTACTAAACCACATGTACACATGTTATTGGAAGATGCTAATACATGCAAGGTACACACAAGGTATGTGTGTATGTAAATATATATGTCATATAAATATGGTCACTACAAGAAAGAATATTTTTTCACAGAGTAGGTATGGTTGAGTTTCTGCTGTGTGCCAAGTACAATTCTAGATACAAGAGTCAAAGTGATTTGCAAGTGGACATGGGGAGAAGGTACGAGAGACCGTCATCCAGAGCACAGGTAGTGGCCCTAACCCAGATGGAAGCAGTGAGATTATTCCATCTAATTAGACAGAAAGTTGAAAAATAAGGGTGGAGATACAGGTCAGTTAGTAAATTTGGTAATTGGAAGTTTGAGTACTTCCTGCCTGATTTCCTTTCCTTTCTTTTAAAAATATATATTCAAAAATTTTTAAGCTAGGCGTGGTGGCGCACACTTGTAATCCCAGTACTTGGAAGGCTGAGACTAGAGGATCCGGGTTCGCAGCCAGCTTCAGCTACTTAGTGAGGCCCTCCGCAACTTAATGAGACCCTGTTTCAAATTAAAGAATAAAATAGGGCTGGGGGTGTAGCTCAGAGGTAGAATGCCCCTGGGTTTCATTCCCAGTACCGCAAAAAAATTTTTTTTAATTGACACAGAATTATACATACTTACGGGGTACAGTGTGACACTTCAATACACATATATGTCATATAATGAGCAAATCAAGATAATTGGCAGGATACTACCTCAACTCTGATTCCCTTTAGTTTCTCAAGAAAATAAGAGGCAAGATCATCAGTAGACACTCCAGGGACATAGGAAAAAAAGAGCACAATGGCTAAGAAAGGAAAGAGTATGAAATAGTTACCTCAAAGTTGGAAAGCAGACTGTCTAGTCAAAGATAGCAAGATTTCCAGAAATTATTGTTTGATCATTTGAAATGTATGGTCATGAATTTAAAGAGGACCAGTCAGTTGGTTGCACTGTTTTCTAGAGCAGCACAAAGCTCACAGGATAGGACCTGTGTATGCAAATAGCTGGGTTTAGCCCATCTAGATTTTGAAAAGTGACTGTAGGAAAGATTGGAAGCAAAGGAGTTTAGGGTGTTTACAAATGAATGATTGTAGTGGCAGATGATAAAGAGTGAATTAGTCACATGAAGGACATGAGAGAAAGTAGTAAGGTCAATATATTGGATATTTAGATGGAATTGCAGATTGCTATGGTATTAGAATAAATGACTTGGGGGAATGGGGTAATTTCCAGCAGTAGGATGGTTGAAATCATGATTTTAGAGATGATATCTCATGTTTGAAATAGAATCTACAAAGGTAGAATGGTGAAAGTGGATGGTTGAGGAGGGGAGGGAAAGGTCATGGGAACTAAAAAAAAAAAACTTAGAAATGAAGAGACTAGGTAGATCTAGTTGGATGGATTATCCTTGTCAGTGTTGAAGTAACCTAGAGAGATGATGGACCTTGAGGGAAAGACACACAATTAGCCAAGTCTAAAGCTGAATGAGGTGGAGAGATCCAAATAGTTCTAGTTAACACCTTCAGTGAAGGGCAGTGGATAAAAGGTGATATATTATGTCAGTGGGTGTTTTGAGGATGAAGTGGGTAGAAACGATTTGCAAGTGAAACCAGGGAGCAAAAAGAACACATAACTATTGTTCAAAACCATGTGGTAAATGTAATGTGAAGGGAAGAGGAACAATCATTTTCTTGGAATCAAGTAATGATATAGATTTCACCTGGGGCCAAAAAGGAAAAAAGAAAGAAAGAAAGAAAGAAGAAAGAAAGAAAGAGAGAGAGAGAGAGAGAGGGAGGGAGGGAGGGAGGGAGGGAGGGAGGAAGGAAGGAAAGAAAGAAAGAAAGAAAGAAAGAAAGAAAGAAAGAAAGAAAGAAAGAAAGAAAAGAACTGTGAAAGAATCATGAGGAGAATAGGATTAAGACAGATAGGGGTTTCCTGAGGGCAGACCATAGACACTGGAGGACTGAGAGGAAGGCATTGGTTGGTGAGGTGTGAGAGACTGGGTTGCATTTGAGAATGTGGGTAATCGTTTAGAAAGAAAAAGTCTAGGGAATGTGGATGCACTGAGAAGCTTAGACTTGTGGTGGTGACTGAAAGGAGCCTGTATTGAAAAGTGAAAAACCAGCCGGACGTGGTGGCGCACATTTGTAATCCTAGTACTTGGGAGGTGGAGCCCGGAGGATCGGGGTTCGCGGCCAGCCTCAGCTACTTAGTGAGGCCCTCCGCAACCTCATGAGACCCAGTTTCAAAATAAAGTATAAAAAATAGGGCCGGGGGTGTAACTCAGAGGTAGAACGCCCCTGGGTTCAATCCCTGGTACCGCAAAAAAAAAAAAAAGAAAAGAAAAGTGAAAAAACTCTTTGGTTTTATAGGATGAGGCAAGCCATTAGTTACACTCATAATCCTGGGTATTGGTCATTAGAGGGCAGTGGCTATTGGGTGACTGATCACGAGGGCAAAAGGTCTTGTGATACTTTCCAGGCTGGTGGTGGTGTTCATGTGGCTTGGTATTTAGTGATGGTTTCATTCAATTATACAATCGTAAATGGGGTTTGAAACAGGACATTCTATTTAGTTTGAAAAATGACTCCCTATTATATGTATGTGTATATATGTATATATGTATATGTGCGTGTGTATACACACATATATATTCTTGCATGTATATAAAATCTTTCTTAATTATATATGAGGAACTTTCCATGTTTAGGCTATTCATAATATTAAATATTATTATTATTATTAAATACTATCCGCTTAAATATTCATTTAGGGTCTGGTGGGAAGGGAGAACTACAGGCAAGGAGATCTTCCAGAAAAAAAATAACATTTAAACTGATATCTACAGGGTATGAAAAATTACCAGAGTGACAAAATGGGGAAAGAAACGATGGTCCAGGCAGAAAAATCACATTTGTCTGTGGCTTAGTCAGCCTCATGTCACTATAGCAAAATACCTGATGTATTAGCATTTTCATTGTTATGACCAAAATGCCCAACAAGAACAACTTAGAAGAGAAAAAAATTTTCTTGGCTCGTGGTTTCAGAGGTTCAGTCCATAGTCGGCTGGCTCCAAGGCAGAATCATGGTGCAGGGCATGGCAGAAGGAAGCTGCTCAGCTTGAGGCAGCCAAGAAGCAGAGAGTAAATCAGAAGGAGGGACCAGGGACATATATAGTCCACAAGGCCACACCCCCAGTGAGCTACCTCCTCCAGCCATTCCCCTACCTGCCTATAGTTATCAATCAGTAATTCCATTAAAATTACTAATCCATCAATAGATTTATACACAGATGAGGTAGAGCCCTCAGGATTCAATGATTTCACCTCTGAACATTGCCAACACATAAGCCTTTCTGGGCAACATTCCATATCCAAACCACAACACCTGAGAAGACCACTTTGAAGAGTTTGGGAGTTTTAAGTCCCAAACTGGGGAACTGTATGGCTTTGGGCCTGTGGCAAGTGTGGCACATCATAGTAGGATCATTTGTTGAAGCAAATCGTCCACATCGCAAGTCAAGAGCAGAGAGATATTGAGGGTCCTACAGTCCCTTCTGAGGATACACTCCAAGTGACTTAAGGACCTCCCCCTTGACTCAACCTCTTAAAGGTCCATAGGTACTCCAGATACACCATCACCCTGGGGATCAAGCCTTTATATATGGATCTTTGGGTTACGTTCATCCAAACCATACCAGCCTGCCAAGAGTTAAAGGACAGCCTGGCCCCTCCCAAGATTGGTTAATTGGGTTTGGCTCAGGTGGGACAGGGACTGAGTAGGGGGTGAAGCTGGAGAGACAATCAAGGGGAAGTCTAAAGGCTTCTCTCATGTTACTGAGGTTTGCTGCTTCCTAGTGCTGTGGGAAGTCGCTAAAGAGCCTACAAGGGACATACTCTGTTTTATGTTTTAAAAGGTTTAGAACAAGAACAATTGAATATAAAGAGGGCAGTTATAAAACTGTTGATGTTTTCCAAGTGAGAAATGGTGGGCTGGACAAAACTGAAAGAGAGAAATGTTAAAGGATGTGTGAGCTTCACCAGTAGAAAATGATAGATCTTGCTGACTCACTAGCTCATGCGAGTGAGAGAGACAACAACCTAGAAGGTATAAAAAGCTGAAGTATTCATGTTTGAAACCTTCTGTTAATGCTGTCTGCCAAGTTTAGTTCTGATCCATGTAGAATAATTTGCCGTTGATTTTGCAATCTAAATAATGAACATTGGTATGCTGCTTTCAGGTTAAACAAAAACAAACTATCCTTCTTCGCTGTCAAGCAGCTCTTAAGTAAGAATATCCTGTTAAATAAATACATATTTTTAGTTCAAACCCACCATGTCAAATATCCTAAATGCCTGAACAATTAAAATGGAAAATTCACAGATAAGCTTCAAAAAACTGTGATCTATAGGGCGCATAGGCAAATTTCACAACAAATTGATAAAATGCTTATGTATAGGGATCATCTTATGCCACAATAATAAATTAAGCCAATATTTAAATTTTAAAAGAGTTTTCCATTCTATTTTTTTCTCAGAGACTTCCTTCATATAGGAGCTGGAGGATGCAGAACATTGGAAATCAAGAGGAAAATAAAAAGAAAAACAGGAATTCTAATGTGATTCCATGTATGTAGTATAATTTTTATTTTCTCTATCTGATACAGTTAAATGCTCTTTTGGGTTTATTTAATGTAAGACACATATACACAAATGATGTTGAAGCAACATTTGGTTGATAATAGAGATGTTAATAGGGTTTTTATTTTATTTTACTTTATGGTACTGGGGATTGAACCTAGGGACATTCTACCTCTGAGCTATACCCCCAGTCTGATTTATTTTTTTATTTCATAGGGTCTCACTAAGTTGCTGAGAGCCTCGCTAAGTTGCTGAGGCTAGCCTCAAACCTGCGATCCTCCTGCCTCAGCCTCCCAAGTACTGGATTACAGGCGTATGCCACCATCCCTGGCTTAATAGGGTCTTTAAGCTTTACTTATAGCAAATTGTTTGTACTCCAAACATTTTCAATGGTCTTTGGAGGATAGACTATATCCAATATTTCCTTTCTACCAGTTATTTCAGAAACGAGTTCTAAGAAAGGTGAAACTTCTGAAGCCAAAAGAGGAAAGGCCAAGTCCTCTTTACTGGTTTTCTCTCATCTTTAATATATTTCAGGATAATTGCCAAATAGCAAACATTACATTCAGTGTTTTCTTTAATCCTTTTTATCGGGGAGATTGGAAGTAGGTGGAAAATACTCTATCAACTGTACATCGTTTAACAGATCAAAATATGAAGCTTTCAAGACTTGAATTCTGCTACGTAAGCATGTTGATAGAATCACATCTGGCACTATGGTAATTTTATTCAGCTGCATATACTGAAATTAGCGGTGATAAAATACAAGCCGAGCTAATACACTAGACAAGCAAATCAATCAGAACATGGCTGACCTAGTTAATTTCTACGGAAGCACTTATGAAGAGAGTTAAATTATGGGATTGATAGTGATGCAGCTAAACAGATCATTTGACCAGATTATTATAAATGTAATAATAATATAAAAGCAAGAGAAAATTGTGGATTAAGAAACAATTTATCTGAGATACGTATTTAACTGAAATTGTGAATGCTAACCGAATGTAATTGAAAAACAAAAATCTAAGCTATATAATTTTTAACTTACAGCAAGCACAATGTATTTCATGAAAAACTAAAGCACATATATCAAAGATTGAATAATCATTTAGAACATTATGATATCCATTTGTTATGTCCCTTTTTTTTCCTGTAACCTTTCCAGGATCTCTTTTTTGAGACCTTATTTTTATAATTTTTTCACTCATGAATAATGAGTTTTATGGAAGATATTATTGCATTTAGCCAACACATTTAATTCTGAATTACTTTTTAATTTCCACATATCAGTCAAGCAAGCATTTTATTTTCATTGTTTTATTTTTCTGATGGTGCTGGGAATTGAATCCAGGGACTTACACATGCTAAGCATGCACTCTACCACTGAGCTACATTCCCAGCCCTGATTATTTCTAAAGGAACACTTACTTCTGATGTATTTCACATAGATGACTTTAACAGAGTGCCACTTAAACATGAACTGGAAATGAGCAAAGAGAGTGAGCAGGATTCAGATGAATCTTCTGACGACGACAGTGACGAGGAGGAGACAAGCAAATACATCAACGCGTCTTTCGTAATGGTACGTGCTAAACTTCTCAAACCCAGGATCAAACCCTGTAAAATCATGTCTATGTTATTAGGGCCATTTATTAAACTTTACAAAAGAATGATGAGCTGGGTCATAATTACACATTGAATGACAAAATTTCCTTTTAATGCTGTAGTTTAACTTATCAGACAATTTAAAAATTTCAAAACCTAATGAATTGATTCAGAATAAGACACTATTATTGGTTATATGTTATGACAAATATGAATATTAACACATGGATTTTAAAAATAAAATTGGAGCAAATACAAGTATTTGCATATGATTTTCTTACTCAGATACCCAAATTGTAAGCAAATCCAAATTTGTAGGTTTGTATAGTTAAAAACGTTTCATTCTGATTCACTTCATTATCAAATGAGTCTGTGTCACATACCCTCCTTTTTAAATGAAATGAGAATTCAAACAAGGAAATTTTAGTTATATAGCAAACACTCATTGCATATAGACTAAATTGTATTTATACATTTTCCAAGATTTCCTACAATACACATTCAATAAATATTAAATTATGCCATATCACAAAAATGCATAGACATCAATTAAAGTAGAGGCATGACAAAGATAATTTTAAATGCTTATGTCATTCCTTTTTACAATCAGACAACAATTATAGAGAAAAAAGGCATTGGGGGAAGGAAAAACTTGCTCATCTTGCAAGGCAGTATTGTATGTCTTACTCTTGATTTTACATTATTAACTAAAAATTATTATATAAATAGATGTTATATATAGATATGACATTTTTCTTGGTCCTATGAATTCATGTTTTTATGTAACAGCATTGATATTAAACTAAGTGACTATTTTTCTAGATGGTTATCTTAAGAATTCACTGCTCTCTCTCTCTTCAGATAGCAGTAGTAACAAAGTCCCACCTTTAATTTTTAGAGTTACTGGAAACCAGAGCTGATGATAGCTGCTCAGGGCCCGCTCACTGAGACTATTGGTGACTTCTGGCAGATGATATTCCAAAGAAAAGTCAAAGTTATTGTTATGTTGACAGAGGTGAAGCACGGCGACCAGGTCTGTACTTTTGAGAATCTTTTGTAAAAGTCGTTCTGTCACAGAATGTCCTTGGATGGCTTGCTGCACTGCTGTGCCTGTGTCTTTTTGATCCCTCTGTCACACCAGCCCATTTGGCTTCATGGTCTGGATTCTGGCAGTGTCCCACCATGACCCTCTCCAGCCTTGTGAGGTCCTCACAGGCCACTCCGAACACAGCAACACCAGTATCCCAACAACAGAGGCTACTTGTCCCTCTCTATTTTCTTTTTTTTAAATGTGCTTTTATTGGTGCATTATAGTCTCACCTCACAATGAAAATCAAGTTGACAGTAACACACATGCACACAGCACTTGGTGCCCCCGCCTTCCCTCCCCCCCAGTACAGAGTACTGAGATTGATGTTGGTATATTCTCATATGTACACATGGTCAGTGGTAGTAATTCCATTGATGAACTTCATTCTTCCCCTTCCCCTTCCCTTAGACCCCTTCCCTGGCTCCACTGAGGCTTCTCCACTATTGTCTGGAGGCCCTTTTGTATCCTCATTACTCCCTAGCTTGCACATATTAGAGAAAACATACGCCCCTTCTCTTTCTGTGATTGGCTGATCTTACTTAACATAATGTTCTCCGGATCCTTCCATTTTCTTGTAAATGATATTATTATGTTCTTCTTTATTGCTGAGTAGAATTGTGTGTGTATCCCATAATTTTGTAATCCATTTGTCTGTTGATGGACACCTAGGTTGGTTTGTTAATTTGGCTGTTGTGAATTGTGCTGTTATGGAAATGGTATGCATAAATTGAAACCAAACACCTTGGCCGACATCTAAGATCTTCAAAAATCAGGCTGTCAGCCGGGTGTGGTGGCACATGCTTGTAATCCCAGTACTTGGGAGGCTGAGACAGGAGGATCACAGGTTTCGCAGCCAGCCTCATGTGCTTAGTGAGGCCCTCTGCAACTTAGTGAGACCCTATTTCAGAATAAAAATAATGAAATAGGGTTCGGGGTGTAGCTCAGAGGTAGAATGCCCTGAGTTCAATTCCCAGTACCACAAAAAGAAAAAAAAATTAGTTGTCATATATCTTTACATTTTCCTCCCATTTTTTATGTTTCCCATGTTCCACTCGGGACAGGTGGGTTGATGTTGAGATTCAGATCTTAGCAACCATTTGCATTCTTTTCACTGAGTCTTCATTTACTAATATTCCATCCTCCTCAATGTGCCCTCTCCTTCCTTCTTGATCCTATTTTTCTAGCAAGACAAAACTCCTGCAAAAATTAATCATACTTTTTCCTTCTTTGTTCCCATGTAATATTTACTGCCCTCAAATTCTGCATTTGGAGGTGAACTTAAGTTGTAATTTTATTTTATACCTAATGCCCGTAATCATTTCCTTAACACTTTGAGTTATTAAAATCTCCCGAGAGAAGCCAGGCCATGGTGATGCACTTCTGTAATCCCAGTACTTGGGAGCCTGAGATAGAAGGACCATGGGTTCAAGGCCAACCTCAGAGATTTAGTGAGACCCTCAGCCATTCAGTGAGGCCCTGAATAAATGATAGATAGATAGATAGATTGATTGATTGATAGATAGATAGATAGATAGGACTGGAGGTGTAGCATGGAGGTAGAATGCCCCTGGGTTCAGTCCCCAGTACCACAAAATAAATAAAACACAAAATATAAAGGACCAGGGGTATTGCTTGGTTCAATTCCCAGAACAAGAAAGAAGAAAGAAATAAAGAAGACAGGGAGGGAGAGAGGGAGGGGAGAGGGAAGGGGAGAGGGAAGGAGGGAGGATAGAAAGACCTTAAAGCATGCAATAAGATATTCTCTCTCTCTCTCTCTCTCTCTCTCTCTCTCTCTCTCTCTCTCGGTGTGTCTGTCTGTCTGTCTCTCTTTCTCTCCCCCCCTCACCCCATCCCCCATAGAAAGTTGTTTTGTTTTGTTTTTGGGGTACCAGGGATTGAACCCAGGGGCATTCTACCTCTGCGCTACACCCCCGGCCCTATTTTTTATACTTTATTTTGAAACCGGGTCTCACGAAGTTGCGGAGGGCTTCATTAAGTAGAGAGAGAGAGAGAGAGAGAGAGAGCTGAGGCTGGCTGCGAACCTGGATCTTCCGGTCTCCGCCTCCCAAAGTACTGGGATTACAAGCGTGCGCCACCACGCCCGGCAGAAAGTTGTTTTGTTTTAATTTTTTAAAAAGTAATATATGTTCCCATTTCCAGCATGGAATTATAATAATCTTTTCTCTCATAAAAATTGTGAGAGTATCGTCAGTAATGGCCACAATTGTCAGCAATGGCGGGTTGTGGCTGGTGGAGAGCAAGTGCAGAGAGAGATGCTCTGGTGGCCCTGCTCCAGCGTGACACTTTACTCAGATGTCCTGACAGCTGAGCTGCTCACATGTTGGTCACCGAGATGCAGCGACTAACGTTGGATGGTGCAGCACCCTTCCTCAAGACAGTAGAGGGACAGTGGGGCCTGAGTCATTGGAGGCTCATGATCAGTCTCAGCTCAGTGTATAGATTTTGAAGAGGTGATGGTCAGGGCATAGAGGGGAGTAAGTCTCCAAGCCCTCCACTAGGGAAGGCGGAGCTATTCCTCACCACCTTGGCTATTCCTTTACTTGCACAAGGAAACACCATATACGTGTTCAATGGGTCTTCCCATACCTTAAAACAGAGTTTAGATGTTCATGGGCATGTTTTTATTTTAGAACACAATGATTTCTTCTTTATACTTTTATTGGGACATTGTAATTTTACATGATAGTGAGGTTCAGAGTGGTACAAACGTGTGCACACAGCACTTGGTGTGTTTCCTTCCCACCCCACTCCCTCTCCTCCCTCCCCATACATGTCAGTGAGGTTGATAGTGATACCTTCATATATGTACGTAACAATATTTGAATTGTTTCCTTCCTCAGTCTTCCATTTACCTCTCCCCACCTCCTTCCCCCAATCCCCTTTCACTATTCTACTGGTCTCTCTCCTCATCTACCTGATGTCCCTTTTGTTTCCTATTTTCTCTCTAGCCTCCACATATGACAGAACATTTGACCCTTGACTTTCTGAGGCTCACCGATCTCACTTAGCATCATATTCTCCAGTTTCATCCATGTCCTGTAAATGACATGATTTTCCTCCTTTTTAAGGCTGAGTAAAATTCCACTGTGTGTATATATCACATTGAACTGAACAGACATTCGTCAAAAGAAGAAATACAAACAGCCAACAAATACATGAAAAAATTCAACATCATTAGTAATCAGAGAAATGTAAATCCAAACCACACTGCTATTCCATCGAACTCCAGCTAGAATGGCAATCATTAAGAATACAAATAATAATAAATGCTGGCAAGAATATGGGGAAATAGGAACTGTTATACACTATTGGTGGGATTATAAATGAGTACAACAACCACTATGGATATCAGTATGGTGGTTCCTCAAAAGACTAAGAATGAACCACCATATAACCCAGCTACACCTCTCCTTGGTGCCCTTCCAAAAACAATTAAAATTTTCTACTAATTTGTAATATTTTCTACTAGAAAATAGGGAAGAAAAGATTGTGTGTGTGTGTGTGTGTGTGAGAGAGAGAGAGAGAGAGAGAGAGAGAGAGAAAGAGACAGAGACAGAGACAGAGAGACAGAGAGACAGAGACATTCTCTGAATACTTGAAATAGCAAATACAACACTTGTGTAGAAGTTGTTGAACCAAGTTTTTCTTATCTAGGAGATCTGTGCCCAGTACTGGGGAGAAGGAAAGCAAACATATGGCGATTTAGAAGTTGATACAAAAGAAACAAACAGATCTTCATCTTATGTGCTCCGGGTATTTGAACTGAGACATTCCAAGGTAAAAATACACTCTTGAGTGTATATATCTTTGATGCAATTAACCTAATAATAAAACTAACATCACTTTTTATGGGAGCAGAGCCATTGTCTGTATAATCATTCAGAATAAACATTTTGAATAATTTAAATGGAAGCCATCATGAAGGAGATGTGGCAGTCCCACTGTAATCTGGACTGAATTTTACTTAGCTCATGTTCTCTTTACTTCTGGTTTCAGAGGAAAGAGCCACGGACTGTGTTCCAGTACCAGTACACCAACTGGAATGCGGAGCAGCTTCCTGTGGAGCCCAAAGAGTTAGTCTCTATGCTTCAGAACCTCAAACAAAAACTTCCCAAGAAGACGATCCCTGAAGGGAACAAGTACCCCAAGAATGCACCTGTCCTGATTCACTGCAGGTGGGTGAGGGTGAAGTCATGATACTTGACTTCTTGGTTGACGCTTTCTCTTAAATTCTATTTATCCTGGTCTATAAAATACATGACCACCGTGGACACCTCTTATGGAGTCAGTCACTCTCTCGGTGACTTTCCCAGCAGTATAACAATTGTAGGAATATAATAGAATTGATTATATTTTGGTTCAATACATTTAGGCAATAAATGTAGTTCAATAGATACTAAATGTACTAAATGTTATATCATTGATTGCTCAGTACCTAACACTGAATCTAGAATATGTCCTGAATAAACAAATAAATGAAGGAAAGGTGCAGGAGCTCGAGGGTGGAAGGGTTACAGTAAATAGGTGCTTCTCAGCCGGGCGTGGTGGCACACGCTTGTAATCCCAGTACTTTGGGAGGCGGAGACCAGAGGATCCGGGTTCGCGGCCAGCCTCAGCTCTCTCTCTCTTTCTCTCTCTCTCTCTCTCTCTCTCTCTCTCTCTTTACCGAGTGAGGCCCTCCGCAACTTCATTAGACCCGGTTTCAAAATAAAGTATAAAAAAAATAGGGCCGGGGGTGTAGCGTGGAGGTAGAACGTCCCTGGGTTCAATCTCTGGTACCACAAAAAAAAACAAAAAACAAAAAAAAAATAGGTGCTTTTCTGCCTTTATCCATAGTACCTGGTGTTACAGAAGCCAGAAAACTGAAAAGCTTTACACCTTCAATAAACAATTTTTTTTTTTTTTTTTTGGTATTTGGGATTGAACCCGGGGCATTCTACCTCCAAGCTACATCCCCAGCCCTATTTTTTTTTTCATTTTGAAACAGGATCTCACTAAATTGATGGGAACTCTCTACTTGCTGAGACTATCCACGAACTTATGATCCTCCTGTCTCAACCCAAGTACTGGCATTACAGGTGTGGACCACCATGCCTGGCTTAGTGTCGACTTTTATTTATTTATTTATTTATTTATTTATTTATTTATTTATTTATTTTTGCGGTACCGGGGATTGAACACAGGGGCGTTCTACCTCCGCGCTATGCCCCCGGCCCTATTTTTTATACTTTATTTTGAAACCAGGTCTCACGAAGTTGCGGAGGGCCTCGCTAAGGAGAGAAAGAGAGAGAGAGAGAGAAAGAGAGCTGAGGCTGGCGGCGAACCCGGATCCTCCGGTCTCCGCCTCCCAAAGTACTGGGATTACAAGCGTGCGCCACCATGCCCGGCTAGTGTGGACTTTTAAATTTTACCTGTGGTGAATATCCACCTAATGTAAGAGACATTGAATAAAGGATGCACAATATAAAAATTTAACATGAAAAAAGAACATTAAAGCTGGGCAAGGTGACACATGCCTGTAATCCCAGTACTTGGGAGGCTGAGACAGGAGGATCACAAGTTTGAGGACTGCCTCAGCAAGTAGTAAGACTCCCATCAACCTAGCGAGACCCTGTTTCAAAATAAAAATTAAAAAAAAATAGGGCTGGGGTTGTAACTTGGTGGTAGAACGCCCCTGGATTCAATCCCCAGTGCCACAAAAAAAAAAAGAAGAAGAAGAAAGAAAAGAATGTCAAAGTAAATGAGAAATGAAGAATCATAGAGTAAACTGAGAAATGTAAATATGCTGAAATACTTTGAGAATTTTTTAAAAGCCTCAGTATTATTATATTACATATACCAGAATTAAGCCCTTGGAGATATACTACTTTTTCAGCATTTATTTGAATTTTCATCATTGAAACTTATGTAGAAAGCAGGTGGAAAATGGGAAATTTAGACTTTATGATTTGGTTAAATACCTACTAAATGTTCTTTTGTTACGCACAATACATTGTGTCCTGCTGATAGCATATTGTTCAAATTTAATCTTTATTATAATGTTTTATACCTCTCATAGTATGATTAATCATTTGGTTTCCCTTGTTTAAAAAAACAGTTCCACCCAGCATTCCTTTGCTACTGCTGCAGATATGGAAGCACGTGTAAAAAGTGGTAGAGGCAGAAAAGGGAAGGAGAAGCATATGATCTAGTGATTTATAAAATATAGGTGTAATACTTCTGGTTTTATTAATTTCTTTTTTTTTGCGGTACTGGGGATCAAACCCAGGGGCATTCTACCTCTGAGCTACACCCCCAGCCCCATTTTTTGTTCTTTATTTTTGAAATAGGGCCTCACTAAGTTGTGCAGGGCCTCACTAAGTAGCTGAGGCTGGCCGCGAACCCAGATCCTCCGGTCTCAGCCTCCCAAGTACTGGGATTACAAGCGTGCACCACCACGCCCGTCTTGGTTTTATTAATTTCTAAATATGCCTTTTATTGTCCTTAAATTTTGGTTTTCCTCATCAATCAAATTGGCATTATGATATTGGTCCTAATGACTTCAGATGTAAATAAAATGCATTTAAACCCATAAAGTACTAAATAGAAGAGAGCATTTTTAAAAGCCTAATCTGGATATTTTTAAAATTACAGAATTATATATAGTCCTAAATTGAAAATGGTTGCCCCCAAAATGCACTTAGGAGAAATTATTTGTCTTTTAAGAATTTGGAATAAGATAATACAATAAACATGAAGTCAATACTATGTTTTCTCTCTCTCTGCTTTTATGCTAGTATCCTTTTCTTCGTAAAAGTAGAATTTTTTTTAATCTTTTCCTCCTTTTATAGAGATGGATCTGAGCAAACAGGAATAGTTTGTGCTTTGTTAAATCTCTTGGAAAGTGCAGAAACAGAAGATGTAGTAGATGTTTTTCAAGTAGTAAAATCTCTACGCAAAGCGAGGCCTGGAATGATTTCCACGTTTGTAAGTACACCCTACCATTGCTTTTTTAGTATGACTATTCCACATTTGCAAATATACCTCCCCACTGCTTCTTAACATGCTTTGCACTTTCATTTTGACCTCTCCTCTCCTCTCTTCTCCTCTGCTCTCCTTCCCTTTTATTCTCTTTTCTATTGTTCTTTTCTCTCTCCCATTTTTACATTATAATTCAGTGGAATTATTTTCAATATAAACAAGAGATCTAGAGACTGTGAACAATTTGTTGTGACAGTTCATGAAGAATATTCCCTTAAATGCTCATGAATTACTTCATTCCCTTTCCTTTAATCATTGATCAATTAATGTTGGGTAACAGAACACCCCAAAATTTAGTGGCGTAAACAAACGACATTAATCCTAGTTCATTAAGTCGATCAAGCTGGATAGTTCTACATCTCTCCTCAGACTCAGCTGATGGAGACCTGGCTTGCTCATACGACCGTCTCCAGCTGCTGTGTCTGCTGGGGTCTGGCTGGTCTGGAATGATCTCCATTGCCAGTAGGCTGAGATTGGCTGCCATTTAGCTGTGGCAGTAGGAATGAGAGGGCGGCATGGCTGTCCTCAGCCAGAAGTAGACCCTCTCAGACTCATTCACATAAAAGTAGCGGATGACAAGAGGGTGAGCAGAATGTGGAAGTCCTTTGGAAGCCCAGGCTTGGAACCAACACAACTTGCCTTCCTCTGGATCTTATCAGCCACACAAGTCAGGAGTCCAGCCAGACCCAAGGGGTGCAGAATAGGCCCTGCCTCTTGTTGAAAGGGCCTGAAGTTACCTTGCAGGAGCTTTATACACAGAAGAATAATAAATGTCACATTTTCATAATCAAATCGTGTATTTTCTCTATGTGATAGCCACTGTGGATGATCATCTGAGAATTAATAATCATTCATAATATGAACTTAATTACTCTCTAAAATATATGAAACTTAATTACTCTCTAAAATATATGAATCATATATGATGCTGAATTTGCATATGATGATTTTAAAAATGCTAAGTGCCTGCTATTATATTATTTTATTTTTTAAATTTATGGTGCTGGGGATTGAACCCAGGGATGTTCTACCTCTGAGCTACACCCCCAGCCCTATTTTACTTTTATTTGAAAACAAGGTCTCACTAAATTGCAGAGGGCCTAGCTGAGTTGTTGAGACTGACCTCCAACCTGTGATCTTCCTGTCTCAGCCTCCCAAGTGCTGGGATTTCAGGCATGCCCCACCACGCTCAGCTGATAGTCTTGACATTAAAAGACTCACTATTCAGTGTGAGGACAAGCCTGATATTTATTAAATAATCAATGAAATCAATGTTGAGCATTTAAGGAAATATTCTTCAAGAACTATCACAACAATGTAGTAATTCAACAACAGAGAAATTATAAGAAGGATATAAGTGAGGGCATTTTGTTTAATCTCTGGTGTTCAGGAGAGACTTCTTGAAGCAGGAGTCCCTGCCCTGCTTCCTCAATGATGTGCAGCCTTAGCTAAGGACATAAGAACAAACATGGTGCGTAGGCAAAGTCACGGGGCTGACGTCACAGGGCGTTATGTATGTGGGGGAGTAAACACTTGTTTAGTGTTGCTACAAGGTCAGTTTTGAAAAGTACTCTGTAGTTGATCCTTTAGAACTGCCAGGAATCAAAGTCATCTAGAATGTTCTTTATGAGGACATGTCAGAGAACTTTCCCATCATCCATACTTCCAGAAGTAAGTGATTAGTTCATGCTAATTTTCATGTAACATAAAAATAATGTACATATCTGAGAATACCAATGCCAATCTCAGTATCCTGTATGGGGAAGGGGAGGGAGTGGGGAGGGAGCTGGGGGAGGCTCACCAAGTGCTGTGTGCATGTGTGTCCTTGTCACTCTGAACTACATTATGATGTGAGACTACAATGCACCAATGAAAGTATATTAAAAAAATAATAATGAATAATGACATCGACTGTCTTCATGTAATTGCTTGTCAATTTCCTTCCCCAGGAGCAATACCAATTCCTCTATGACATTATTGCCAGCACCTACCCTGCCCAGAATGGACAAGTAAAGAAAAACAACAATCAAGAAGATAAAATTGAATTTGATGATGAAGTGGACAAAGCAAAGCAGGATGCTAATTGTGTCAGTCCACCCGGTGCCCCAGCTAAGTCCCAGGAAGGAAATAAAGAGGCCGGAGATTCTGCACCTACACGCGGCACTGAGGGGCCAGAACATTCTGCCAATGGTCCGGCCAGTCCAGCTTTACCTCAAAGTTCATAGGAAAAGACATTCATGGGGCAGCTCAAAACCTCATATTAGTTGTTGTTTTTTTTTTTAGAAGTAGGAAGGAAATGGTAATACAGTGGATTGATGAGAGGTGCACTAGACCAGTGCTTGAGAGAAGCATCTATTGTACCACTGTGGGAAAAAAAAAAATATTTAAGATAGTTTTGCTAAATTGTTTTGTACAGTGTTATGCTTATTTTAAAATTTTACCTATCATTCAGCAAAACAACTTCTTTGTAGTCTTTGCCTGTGAGTGTGTGTGTGTGTGTGTGTGTGTGTGTGTGTGTGTGTGTGTTTGACAGAGACCAGGAGAGAGAAAGCTTTGAAGTGAATTTAAATGCTCTTGAGAAACCTTGCCCTTTTTGTTTTTCTGAAGAAAAAAAAACCTCCACATTTTATATTGGAACTGTTAACTTAGCTTGAAGGATCTATTTTTTAAGTCATAAATTGCGTGTGCGCTCTGTAACAATAGCATGTACGTTTCTAGAATGACCTGCAGATGTCCTCCTTGCCCCACTCATATATATCTTAGAGTTGCCTGTTTTACCTCTAGAGATAGTCCATACAAGTAGAATGTGTGTATAGCTACTACAAAAAAGTTAACTAAATTAACATTTGGAAATCTTGAGCTCCATATGTTAGCATTTAGTCCAATTTTTTAAGGCATATTTAATTTAAAAATTTCAAGTGAGGCCTATCTTGCTATCTTCACATGGGATTCACAACTGTGCAAGATAGAATATTCTCTTTACAATATATGAAATTTATTGCTTGATACTTTAACTGAATTTGTGTCTGTTATCATTAAATTTCAATAAACACCTTTGCAATAAACAAATGCAGTGTATATTCAAACCTATAGGATAGGAATAGGGGCAAGCAAATATATTTGGGCCAAATACTTATACATGACACCTAACCTTACTGTTTTATGGAATTCAACATTGATGTGAGAAATACAATATTGCATATGTATATTTCCCATGTTAAAATTCATCCTTGGCTTTCATTAAAGTGCATTCATTTTGACCATCTCAAATGCTTAGACTGCTTTTTATCAGAAATTGGTATTGATAATCAATAAGATTCAATCATTATCTTTCTTGTTTATAATATATTTAGTGTGTTACATGTTCCTATATGAAATACATATGCACCTATTAATATATAGGTTTAATGTAATTAATAACATTTTTAGAACACATTCACAGTTCCCAACTTTAAAAAAAAGGTTCATAGTCTAATAATTGTGTAGAATTTAGGAAAAGAAAACCTCAAGAATAGTGGTATTTTCCAAGATGTAATCAAAACAACTCCTTTTGGTGAGTTCTGCACTAGTTTATTGCATTGGCCTCACATGACCTTTAGCTTGGTTTAGTTTTCCATGTCTTCACTCTTTTGACTCATATCAAATATCTGAACTATCCAGCACCAATTGCTTTCTATACAAGTTGCATTTATTTTGTGTTCCAACTTCTACTTTTTTATTATACCACATAAAATTAACCATTCATCCTATGCCATTGTATGATTCCTTGCCTTTATTTAATAGATGAAAAGTGAAATACACAATGAAGCAACATTTCCAATTTATAGTAAGGTCACCACCTTTCACTTAATAATGAGATAAAAGGAGTTTAGAATCATCAATTACCAGCATCAGAAACAAAGCTAGCCAGGCGTGGTGGTGTACACTTGTAATCCTCACTACTTGGGAGGCTGAGATAGGAGGATTATAAATTCGAGGTCAGCCTCAGCAACTTAGTAAGACCCTGTTTCAAAACTTAAAAAAAATAGCTTGAAGGTAGAATGGCATGGGTTTAATCCCTAGTACTATAAAAAAAAGGAAGGAAAGAAGGAGGGAGGGAGGGCGGGAAGGAGGGAGCGAGGGAAAGAAAGAAAAAGGAAGGAAGGAAGGAAGGAAGGAAGGAAGGAAGGAAGGAACAAAGCAAGCAAGCTTGTTTTCACTTGTCTCAGTCACTGAATTTCTTTTAATATTTATTTATTTATTTAATTTTTTTGTGGTACTGGGGATTGAATCCAGGGGCATTCTACCTCTGAGCTACACCTCCAGCCCTATTTTATATTTTAGTTTGAAACAGGGTCTCACTAAGTTGCAGAGGGCCTCACTTGTTTGTTGAGGCTGGCTTTAAATCTGTGATCCTCCTGTCTTAGCCTCCCAAGTATTGGGATCACTGGTGTTTGCTACCACACCCAACTAGTCACTGAAACTTTTGCATCTCAGTTTCTGCAAAGGAAACTTGACCAGTTGCTACTTACTAGATAATACAGTTATGATTTTTAGTTCTAATGCCCAGTGGACTTGTGTGATAGATACCTATTTTAATTTGTGAGTTGCTTCTTCACTTAAGTAGTCTATCTTCACTTAAGACTATCCTTTCAAAGATAAAAAAATAAATATTTAGAAAAAAGAACCACAGTCATTTCTATTAGTTTAGAAAATAAGCTGGACACATTTTATTTTTCTTTTGCAAATGGGAAGATGTGGCAAAGGGAAAGATAAAGTCGTGGTTCAGAGGCCGTTTATTCTATGAGAACATATATCAACCAGAAGACAAGACCCATTGTACTAGAATGTGGATTGACATGCCTATGACTTTTGTCTTAAAAAAGAAAATAATGTGAATTACACACCCCTATCTTTGGCTATGGGTTTCATTCATTGGGAATGTGTTGCAAAACATAAAAGATTTCTTTGCTAAAGTTCAGCACTGTCATTATTATTTCTAAGACCTAGTGAGAAAAATTAAGCAAAAAGTTCAACTTTTTATGTACTTAGGTACTGGGGATTGAACCCAGGGACATTCTATCTCCAAGCTACACCCCAGCCCTTTTTATTGTTTATTTGAAACAGGGCCTCACTAGGTTGCTGAGGCTGGCGTATGTAGGAAGCTGGGCTCGGTTGAGCCAGTCAAGATGGCGCCGTGGCTGGCTGCCAGGTCCTGTGACCTGCGCTTGTTTACCAGACCTAGCGCATGCGCAGTTGAGAGGTGCACCAGCGTGACGCACGTCCATTGCGTAGCAGAGCGTGCCTGCTGCTTAAGAGCCAATGAGGAGAAGTTTAGCTTGAATGTGCATGGCGTGAGAGAGATGTGATTGGATGATGGCTGATGGGGTGTTGAGGGAGGGGCTGTTCTTGCAGGATAAGCGCGGGTGCCGAGGGAGAATAAAGAGGAAGCTGGAAGCTGCACCAACAGAAAATGGACGTCTGCGTGTCTTCTTTCCTGGACTCCTCTGGTCGGAGTTCCAGGATTGCGACACGCGTAGACCTGTGATCCTCCTGTCTCAGCCTCCCAAGTACTGGGATTACAGGTGTATGTCAGCACACCTGGCTCGAAGTTCCAACTTTAAGAAGCCTAGTCAGTTGGCCAGCCTCAGCAATTTAGCGAAGCACTGAACAACTTAGTGAACCCTGTTTCAAGATAAAACATAAAAGGGGCTAGGACTGTAGCTTGGAGGTAAAATGCCCCTGGGTTCAATTCCCAGTAACACATGCACGCGCGCGCGCACACACACACACACACACACACACACACACACACAAAATGCCTAGTCCATTATAGGGATAAGGTTCTGAATCCTGGTGTCTGTTTATTGGGCAGAAAAAGACTGTTTCCTTTAAAGTTTGACTATTTTATTCTTGGGACCATAATTCACATGGAATAAAAGATATACTTAGTAATCTTAAAATTCAGCCCTCGAGCTAATAATTTTGTGCATAAGTGACAAATACATTTTTGGAGAAAAGACATACTCATTGAATACATTTTTTGCGAATGGTAAACTGAGCAAAATCATTGGCCACTTGTCTTTGCAGTGATAATTTAAAAAGTGCAAGCTTCTGATCAGAATTATAATACTTGTCTAGTGAAAGTTTTGTATCTGTTTTTCCTTTTTTCTCCTTAAAGTGTTAATTATAAAGTTTATTATTTCTTAGAACTAACTAGGGCTGATTGTGTGTATGTGGTACTTGGAATGGAACCCAGGGGCGTTCTACCTCTAAGCTATACCCCAGCCTCTTTTTTAAAATTTTTTATTAGTAAACAGGGTCTCTCTAAGTTGCAGAGGGCCTTACTAAGTTGCTGAGCTTGGCCTCGAACCTGTAATCCTCCTGTCTCAGCCTCCCAAGTACTGGGATTACAGGTGTGTGCCACCATGTCCAGTTTAAGACTGGTTTTAATTTTCAATTCACAATGGAAACTCGTTATGAAATGTTCTTATAGCACCATAAGATAATTTAGAGTTACTAATCACTTATAAAAAATGTATTCTTGTTTTTGCTAAGATCCCTAGGATAGACTCCTCTTTACTCAAACCACTGATGATTATACTTTCTTCATGACAACATGGAATTTGGTGGTCAAATAAAATACAAGACACCCAGTTAAATTTGAATTTCAAACAAACAAGGAACAATATTTGGTATAAGTATGTTCCATGAAATATTTAGGGCATACTACTAATAAAAATGTTCATTGCTTATTTAAAATTAAAAGGTAACTTGGAGATTGGAGATCTCTCTCCCTCTCTCTCTCTCTCTCTCTCTCTCTCTCTCTCTGTATATACATATATGTAAATTTGGAATGACTATATATATAATCATTCCCCCAGATCTTACAAGTCTGACCTGGAAGAGTCCACTATGTCTATTTCATTTGAAAGAACATTTGTGGAATTAGCTTTGATGTTTAACCTTAGTCAAACCTTTTCATCCACCACTTAAAAATATAATTATTCTTGCTAAGAGGAATTTTCTGAGATGAAAAAGTTGAATGAAACTATTTAGATTAGTGTGCAAATAAGAACTTTAAAAAATCAATACTAACCCAATCAAAAGGCATATATGCCATATCATCACTTATAAATCTAAAATGATTATATTATAATTAATATTATTACTATCATTATTATTATTATAGTACTGGAGATTGGACCCAGGGGCATTCTACCTCTGTGCTACATCCTCCAGCCCGATTTTTTATTTTGAAACAGGATCTCACTAAGTTGCTGAGGCTCTCGCTAAATTGCCAAGGTTGGCAGCAAACCTTCAATCCTCCTTTCTTAGCCTCCCAAGTACTGGGGTTACAAGCATGCATCACCGTGCTGAACTTTTATTATTCTAATTAACATGCCAGATATGCATTAATTATTTTACTTGCATTTGTTTCATTTGTTTCAAGACAACTTCTTTTTTTTGTGTGTGTGTGGTACTGGAGATTGAACCCAGGGGCGTTCTACCTCTGTGCTACACCCCAGGCCCTATTTTTTATACTTTAATTTTGAAACCGGGTCTCACAAAGTTGCAGAGGGCCTCACTAAGGAGAGAGAGAGAGAAAGAGAGAGAGAGAGAGAGAGAGCGCTGAGGCTGGCCGTGAACCCAGATCCTCCGGTCTCCGCCTCCCAAAGTACTGGGATTACAAGCGTGCGCAACCACGCCGGCTCAAGACAACTTCTATGCCACACATATTCTCATTATCTTCATGTATAGATGAAGGACTGTGGCTTGGATGAATTCAGTGCCTGATATCACACATATAGCAATTGTCAGAGCCAGGATTTGAACTAGCTCTCTCTGGCACCATAAGCTAGGCTCATAACCTTCTGCTCTTCTTTCTTTTGAGTATCAACTTAGTTCATATGCTTTGAAATATTGGTGGGAAGAAAAACCTGAATTTCTTTTGTCTTTTCTTTATTTCATGATTAAAACAAGCAAAACCCCCCACAGAACTGTGTGGGACATCTGCTCTCAACAATGCTGTACAACCTGGTAAGCTTAGCTGAACTCTCACACAACATTGAAGTTATTATACAAAAATAAACATGCTCTTAAATATCCATGGGAAAGAATTGTTCTCAGAATGCATATAAACAAAGATCACCTCATCACTAAAGTGAGTGCCAGGAAATAGAACACTGTAATAAATCACAAATGTCATTGTCCCATTGTCCCGTAATTGGAAAATCAGAAGAAATTCTTACTGTTTGGATTATATTTCAGTGTTGTCAGAGGATCCATCAATCAGCATTTAAGACAAGTGAACAGGGCACCATAAAATGCAAACCACATTTATGAAGATGATGACTCATTTGCTCTCTGGAGTGGCACATGGGTTCTTTCTGACCTAATTGTCCCCAAACTTAGAAGGTCAGGGCCGGAAATGGACTTTCAGCCTAAGATAGCACATGTGTCTCCATCTAGATGTACAGGTCTCCTTTTACTATACTAAGAGTAGGATTTCCAGTGAGCTTATATTTAATTTTTCAGAAAAGAGATACTTGTTGGATTTAATAATATCTCTCATGTGTAGGAGGCAAACCAGAACCAAAGAATTCGGTGTCCTGTCAAAGAATTAAAATATTGTCTTAAATTCTTATAGGTTGTGTAACCTTAAGTGAGTTTTCACAACACTCTGTGACACGGGATGATATGGTACTAGGAAGAGAACCAAACTGTCCACTGTTGACACATGGGAGGAAAGGTGGGATCGAATCTGGTCACCCAGAGAACGCGTCCCCCCGCTGGTTGCCACAGGCTCAGTGCAGGGCTTTTCTCAGGACGGGCTTCCACCACTGCCTGCTAAGAACTTTAGGAGATAACTAATAATTCAGATCTTTCATTGACTCAGACTGTAATATCCCTCATGAACTACATTGCTGGGATTCCTTATATGTTAAAAGTTAGAAAACAGGGGAGAAAGGAAGTATTCTATTTATAAGAAATGGACATGTAGCATATCCTTTTATAAGGACTTTCCAGTACTATTTAATTTCCTGCTTTCATTGCATTGACAGCTTAACTTAAAGACAGGGAAGTGTAAAAAGAATACGCAACCCTGGCGTAGTGGTGCATGCCTGTAATCCCAGGACTTGGGAGGCTGAGACAGGAGGAACGCAGGTTCGAGGCTAGGCCTCAGCAACCTAGCAAGGCTAATTAGTGAGACCCTGCTTCAAAATGAAAAAATAAAATAGGGCTGTAGGACCCTGTTTCAAAATAAAAATAAAATAGGGGATGTAGCTCAAAGGTAGAATGCCCCTGGGTTCAACCCCCAGTACCACAAAAAAATAATGAAAATAAAAGAATATGCAGAAGATTTAAAGCTAAAACTTTGAATATTTTATCATACTTACCATCAATAAAAAACCTAAACTTTCTCAGTGACCACTAGTATCCCCTTTGAGTTATTATTCTAAATTGACTTGGCCAATAAATCTCCCAGATTTTCTCATACATTGTGGTCGATTATTTCAATATCATCTTTCAATTGTTTTGTTTGAAACACTCCTCCATTCTTTTTTCACCTGGATGCATTCTGATTAGGTTGCCAACTCTTGAGTAACCCACCACAGGCATCGTCCTGGGTGCTGTCTCGACTTTGATTCCCACAGTAACTCAGAGCATTTGGAAATCCTAAATGATACCTCTGTACTCATCCCGAAGGAACACGAGTACCATTAGAATCACTCTAACTTTAGCATACAAGAAGCAATTTTGTGTTCAATAGCTACAGTCATGTGAGTTGTATGAGAAAATGCTCTCAGTGATGTAAATACACTAAACATTAGTTTGGATTTTTCAATGTCTGCGTAAGTGTGTGGGTTTCCTCCAAGACAGTCTAATGTTTCTCATCTGGGCTCACAGTCAGTTTCAGTTGTATTCAATGACTTCTTAAATGAAACAAGCTATTTTGGTAAATATGACACGCTTTGGCAGTTTTCTCTTTGTTTAAAATAACATTAAATCATGGAAGTCAAATTTCTCTTTGATGAGAGTCAGTGGGAAATAAAACTCTATTTGTTCTTTCAAGAGGTAGCAAAATATTTGTTCACAATTTAAATGGAGGAAGTTAAAAAAAGGTCAATAATTGAACCCAGGGCCTTGCACATGTTAGGAAAGTGCTTTACCGCCAAGCTAACACTCTCAGTCCTTTGGAAGTGTTTTATTGTTTTAATAATTTTATTGGTGCCTTGTAACCATACATCACATTGAGGTTTAGTGTGGTAGAAACATACATGTACACAGCACATGGTACACTTCCTTCTGGATCCTACCCAGCTCTCCTTCCTCATGAATAATACTGAAATTGGTATTGATATCATTTTTAAAAGCTTGAATTACCTACTAGCACCATTAGAGGTGGGTGACTTTAAACTCTATTCAGGACTACACTTTGGCATGTGGATCTTTTTCTAGTCTAAACTGATCTCTCTCACTATCTCCCTTGGTGTTCTCACAAAAGTGAATAAATCCATGGCTACTAGTTACTACTTCATCGACTGTGATTGACACTTTTATGAAGAAGTAAGAGGACGAGGAGGAGGAGGGGAAGGAGGAGGAGGAGGAGGAGGAGGAGGAGGAGGAGGAGGAGGAGGAAGAGGAGGAGGAGGAGGAGGAAGGATGGACTGTGGAGAAGCAATTATCACCTGGATTTCTTCCTTTCCTTCTAAATATATATTCTGTCTTTACCATACTCAATTTTCTTCTCCTGTCTCAGAGGAGGTTTCTCTATCCTTTATCTTGCCAACCTTTTCATCTGAGTTTTTTTTGTTGTTTTATACAATAAGTAGTATTTTGTAAAATTGAGACATTCTTATATAAAAGCAATCAATACAGGAAAGAACAAATCAGAAAGTTAAAGGCCATTCCAAATCAAATAGGAAAGTAGTCAAAGCAAAATAGTTCACAGATCAAGAACTATGAAAGGCTAGGCATGGTGGTTCACACCTGTAATTCCAGTACTTGGGAAGCCAAGACAGGAGGATTGTAGGTTTGAAACTAGCATCAGTAATAGGTGTTCAGCAACCTAGCAAGACCCTGATTCAAAATAAAATAGGACTGGGGGTGTAGCTCAGAGGTAGAATGTCCCTGGTTTCAATTCCCAGCACCAAAAAAAAAAAAAAGATTATGAAAGACCCTAAATACCTGAATACATGAAAGAGGGGCCCAATTTCACTTATGTAAGAGAAATCCCAGTTAAACTGAGATAACAGTTCTCAATGTTGAATATACAAAGGCTTGTCCACATCCTGTTGTTAGGGTTCTGGGGGAATAAGGACTTCATGATTTCACCAGTGCAAAATAAACAACCCTGCAGCAGCCGATGTGGAAAGAGCTATTCTATCTACAGACGCACTTTTACCTAGAAGCACTGCCTCTGGTGACCTACCCTCTAGCAATAGCCACACAGTTCTAGAATGTCCAATGTATAAATTGTTCATTATATCTTTCTGTGAAACTGGAAATGACTGGAAACAATCTATGTGTCCATCTACAGACACCTGGTTAAATAAACTAAGGTATTCCCATTCGATGCAGTATTATGTACTTACCTATAGGGACTGATGGGAGATGGTAACATGGGTAGGAATTTGTGCATCTCAGCATAGTGTTTTGAATCTTAAACTGTGAGTCTATTAACTGTGTTATTTTTTTCTTTTATTTATAATGTGCTTTATTGGTGCATTATAGTCTCACATCATAATGTAAATCATGTTGACAGTGGCATACATGCACACAGCACTTCGCCTCCCCATTTCCCCCTTCCCAATTCAGAGTGCTGAGACTGACCTTGGTATATTCACATATGTACACATAGTCGATGGTAGATTTTCCCTTAATGAACCTCAGTCTTCCCCCTCCCCTTCCCTTAGACCACCTCCCTGGCTCCACTGAGGTTTCTACATTATCTGGGGTCCCTCTAGCATCCCAATTACTCCCTAGCTTGCTCATATTAGAGAAAACATATGACCCTTCACTTTCTGACTGGCTAATCTCACTTAACATAATGTTCTCCAGTTCCTTCCATTTTCTCACAAATGACATAATTTCGTTCTTCTTTATTGCTGAGTAGAATTCCATTGTGCATATATCCCATAATTCTGTAATCCATTCATCTGTTGATGGACACCTAGGTTGGTTCCAAGTACTTTCAGATATAAATATTGTTGCATCTTGATGAATAATATTGTAGTGATTTCTTCATACATTAGAAGGAAGAATCGAGAAGAAAGAAAAGAAAAAGGAGGGAGTGAGGGAGGGAAAAGGTAAAAATAAATAGAATAACAAAAATTTGAAAACATAGATCATAATATAGACCCTCCTTTAATTTTTTAAAAAAGGATTGTTTAATTTATGTGAATTGATTTAAGGAAATTGAACTGTGATAAGTTAAGGAATTGTTTTAACCTTTAGTCCAATTTTGGTTTTACAACATGCATAAATAACTTCAAAAAATAAAATAAATGACTTCATCCTGAACTTCAGACAAACACAGATGATAAAAATATCAAAATGTTTTCACTTCAGTCACCATTATTTATCTTCTTGCTATTAAAGAGAATGAATTTTCATATCCAAACTTTCTCCAACTTCTTCTCCCTACACCTCTTGTTTTTTTTATTTATATTGCCATATCCAAAATATCAGAGCTAACTAATACCACGTTAGACCTCTATTTACAATGAGTCAGACTCTAGAGTCCTTTCTAGGGCTTAGCTATTTCTGGATTCCTTGTTTTCATTAATCGCTAATTAACTTGACTTCCTTGCAGAGTGTTTTTTTTTTTCTCCAGATATTCTTGATAATGCTCTCCCCTTCCCCCTGACCTTGCACACTTGAGGGTCTACAGTTGTCTTTACACTTGAAGGACTGCATGGAAGATGTATAAATTTAGGGGCCATATTTTTAGTTCCAAATAATGTTACAGATTTAACTCCACCACTGACTGTTGCCACAGAATTTGGGAGCTAACTCAAACTTTTCCTCTTAGAAACATTAACTTGTGTTTTCATCCTGGATAATTTCATGATTCTTTCTTGATCATTGAAATTTAGAAACTCCATCTGGCTCAAGGTTGGTGTTGATCTTTCTATAGGATTTCTCCCTGGGAGTTAATGTATACTTTCAATCTTCATATTTGGATTTTAATTATTTTTTCATGTATTTTCAAAAAATTTACTATGTCTTTGAATCTCAAATTCATATCCATTGCTTCTTTCAGGACACTTGCTTGGCCCTCTATAGCCATCAGTTTCCTTCAGCATTTTAAAGACTTTTTCTTTCGTTTTTCAGCATTGAGAACTCTGATAGCACTTGCTTCCTGATATTTGGTTTCAGACCTCTTTATCTTCATGAGACCTTTTAGGATCAATTCTTTATCACCAATGTTTGAAAAATTCACAATAAGATACCACGGGATGGAAGTTTGTTTGATGGTATTTTTATTTAATTTTTCTGTTGTAACCATTGGCAGGACCAGTAAATATGGAAACAAATATTATTTTCCTAAATTATTTCTTTTTTGTAGTTTATTTGGCATTGCAATTATACATCATGCTGAGGTATAGAGTTATAGGGATAAATACACACCAACGCTTGGTGCGTTTCCCTCTGGGTCTCCCCTCCCCCTTCCCTGTGCATATCATTGAGATTGGTATTGATAATTTCATATACATATGCATTATTTAAACTGTTATCTTCATTACTCTATTTCCCCTCTTCCCTCTCCTAAACCCCTTCCATCACCCCAAGGAGACTCTACTCCTTTATCTTTTGTTCAATAATTTCTCTTTTGTTCAATAATTTCTCTCTAGCTTCCACATATGAAAGAAAATATACTATTCACTTTCTGAAACTAGCTAATCTCATTCAGCATAATATTCTCAGGTTCCATTCATTTCCTGAAAATGACATAATCTTGATCATTTCCTCCCTCCCTTCTCTCTCTCTCCCCCTCATCACATACTTCTTCAAGTTTGTGGGGGAGAGGGGTAGGATTACCTTTTTGTATTGAACCTCCAAATTCCTCAATTTTCTTATATTTACTTTGTTATTTTTAATCTCATTTTATTTCTGTTCTCCTTCCTGACAATCTGCAACTTTGTTTTTTCCCCTTACACTGATTTATTTTCTCTAAAACATATTATAAAAACATAAATTTTATTTACAGGAATATTTATTTATTTATTTATTTATTCTTAGAATCTCCATTTCTAATCACCTCCTATATATAATGTATGATGAGACTAACTCTCTGAGCATTACAATTTTTTCCTATTACAGATATTATCCTTGTTTTATCTATGTTTCCATTGCCCACCCCCAGATTTTTATCCTATGAGGTTACTTGAGATCTTTCCACTGATTATTAAACAATTATGCCTTTAAGACACACCCCAAGCCAGGCATTGTGGTTCACGCCTGTAATCCCAGTACTTGGGAGGCTGAGACAGGAAGATCACAGGTTCTAGGACAGCCTCAGCAATGAAGTGAGGCTCTCAGCAATCTAGCAAGATCCCATTTCAAAAAAGAAAAAAGGGCTGGGGGTATAGCTTGGAGGTAGAATTCCCCTGGATTCAATCCCCAGTGCCACAGCCAACCACACACAAAAGACACACCCCAAATATCACCAAACCAGGTGCTAACTATCTTCTTACCACCTGAGCCAGAGTTTATTGCTCCCTTCATCTTCTATTCACAGCACATTGGTCACACTCTCCCTTGGTATATATCATATTCCATTGTACCGGTTTTGCAAGTGCCTTTCTCAGAAACAGAGCTCCTCAAAGTCAGGAACGGTGTCTGAGCCAACCTGGGCTTCCTCTGCAGCGACATGAAGTAGTGAAAGCAATGAAGTGATGAATCTGCATGGCTTTTAAAGATGGCCAGTGTTTTGATTGGTACATAGTGATTATGCAGCGGAGGAGTCTCCCTATTGCACATGCATACATTCATATAACATAATTTCATCCATTTCACCCCCTCATATCCATGCTTACCCTCCCCCTCTCTCCCTTGAATCCCCTTTCTCTTTATTAATGGTCTCACTTCTACTCTCATTATGACTTTTTCTTTTTTTTTTTAAATATGCATGTTGTAAATGCTATCATAGAGCTGGGCATTGTGGTACACACCCATAATCCTAGTACTTGGGAGGCTGAGACAGGAGGATCGCAGGTTTGAGGCCAGTCTCAGTAACTTAATGAGGCCCTGTTTCCAAATAAAATAGGGCTGGGGGTGTAGCTCAGAAGTAGAATGCTCCTGGGTTCAATGCCAAGGACCAAAAAATAAATAAAATAAATAAATAAAGGAGCTCATCATGGTGGCATATGCCACAATCCCAGTACTTGGGAGGCTGAGACAGGAGGGTCACAGGTTTAAGGACTGGCTCAGCAACTTAGTGAGGCTGTCTTAAACTTAGAGAGACCCTGTTTCTAAATCAAAATAAAATAGGCCTGGGGGTATAGTTTGAATGTAGAATGCTTGTGGGTTCAAACCCCAGCACCACACACACACACAAAAAGCAATCATAGTATTCCTATACCACCTTAGTTTTAGTCATGAACATAATGTCTAATTTTTTAAAATTTCCTTTAAGAATTTTTATTTTTCGGTACTGGGACTTGAACCCCGGGTGCTCTGTTTTCTGGGCTACACCTCCAACCCTATTTTATTTTTTACTTTGAAATGGGTCTCGTTTAAATTGCTGAGGGCCTTGCTAAGTTGCTGAGGCTGTCCTCTAACCTGCAATCCTCCTGTCTCAGCCTCTCAAGTAATGGGGTGACAGTTAATGTATTTTTTTCTAGCAGTTTTAGGTTCACAGGAAAGTTGAAAGGAAGAAGATACAAAGACATCCATCCCACGTGCCCCCGAGCTACACATGCGCTTGCCACCCCGTCACTTTTAAAGTATAAATTTTCTCCACTCCAAGTAAAATATCTACCATAGTCAATCCCCAACTTCTTTTCCAAGTTTCCTCAATCTTAAGTTTTATGTTAGAAGAAATCTCCTGCGGTCCCGGCGGCCTCTGGAATTCCTAGTTGCTGTGTTTCCGCATGGCCGCTGGTCATTTCCAAGGTTTGCGTCACTGCATATTTTCACCCCTGTACTTTCTTTTCGTCTTGGTTCACTGTAACACAGATCAAGCCCCAGTAAGCTCAGCACGTGTGTCTCAGGCACCAGGCTTGTGATAGACTCAGGGGGCGGCTTACTGGAGGAGTTTAACATGGAAGAAGAGTTTATGGGGGACTCTGGTCTGCCACAGCCCCAGCTAGAGAGCATATAACTGCTCAGGGAAGATGGGAACAGACAATGGGGGACCTTCACGCTGTCAGACAGAAGGGGCAGGCAAGGGAGGGGAATTTATAGGAGTCACCAAATGAACCTAAACATACGGAGCTCTGCTGTTCGGTGGCCTCTCTCTACTTTTGTCTTAGAAGGAAGCACCTGGTTTTCTTGCCCTACCTAAAAATAATTTCACGCTGTACCTACAAACATTTAAGATAGGAAATGAGGACGGCTTCAAAGCAGCTAATAAAATACGATGTGCCTCAGACGTCTATTTTGGAGTTTTTTTCCTGTCAGACATGTGCCAAAGTAAATATGTAATTAACTTCCATGTAGATACACATTGAGTAATTCCATGAAAAGGTGTTAACATCACAGTACAACATGGAGTATAAATAAGACAATGCTTCATGGCGCTTCCAGAGACCCAGCAATGTAACTATTGTTGAAAGTTATTTAAAACATTGGTAAAACTTTCAAATGGGAATCTGTATTTTAACAAATGAAACACTTATAAGTACAATATAGCTCACTTTCATAGAAATAAGCTCCAAAATAAGTGAGTTGTACCAAGGAAATCATAATTTCTTTGTAGCATTTAAAAAGAGAATCATTTAATTTTTCCATCATGAAAAGTTATTTTTTAATGTTAGGCTAGCCCATTATAGACATGACAGTAAATATTCTATCCTATTTCAGTAAAATAATCATATTTCAAGATGATGTTTTTGTTAATAATATATATTTATATATAAGTTAGAACTACTGACTCAAAAACAACACTAATTCATTAATTTAGAAATAATATCATCATTTAACCCCTTAAAATCATAACATCTTTTAAGAAAATGGAAATATTACTAAGATTATGGCTGAAGCTCCATAGTAAATACAACATGGAAATTCTGGGTTTTGATAATTCTGCTTGGTAATTTTCTTCAAAGACTACAAAAAAGAAAATATTGGAAGAAAGTTCCAAACCCTTAAACAGTCCTGGC
Source organism: Glis glis (assembly GCA_004027185.1). Taxonomy (NCBI): domain Eukaryota; kingdom Metazoa; phylum Chordata; class Mammalia; order Rodentia; family Gliridae; genus Glis; species Glis glis. The sequence continues at coordinate 106,061 of PVJS01000972.1, forward strand.
CCCTATAATTTATAATCTAAAAGGTCAGAAGAAATAAATGCCTGAAGGCTTCAAATAAGTATTTTCTTTCTGAATGAATGATGAATAAAAACAAAATTGGAAAAGTAGGAAGCTTTATTCTACTGATTTATTATTATGTTTTATTGTTCATGAACACAGAATCAAAAATTTCATAGAAACAACTGCATTTTCTCGGGGATAATGTTGTTATACTGAAATGTTTTTCTATAGATACGCTTGAATGCCTTCCATCACCTTATTGTAGAATGTGCAATGGCCACCAGGTTGTGCTAAAACATTTGCAATGGTTTTATTATGATTTGGGGGGATGTTCTGAATGCTATGACTTCTGTGTGTTATGTCAATACACTGTACAATCATATCTGTTTTCAACACAGGTTTTCAAGTGAATGCTTATATTTTATATCACGCGATTACTAAAACTTGCTTAAGAATAGTACCTCCAAGATAAATCAATTATATTTTTTCTGTGGAAAATGATTTTTTCTAGACCATATTCCATGCAATCTTCCCAAAGTGAACTAAACTAGTATTTCCACCTACTCTTAATAGAAAGTCACTTTTGTCTCACAACACTCACAATGACACCCCTGGGAAGTGAGAGTCCTTTGGGTCAGAGGTTCACATGTAGATTTCTTACCTGCCATCTTTATGAACATACCCTTTCTTCATCCCATCTAACACCAGCTCCTTTCTAGGCAAGAAAAAAAAAGTCTGGCTGGGTGTGGTGGTACATGCCTATAATTCCAATATTTGGGAGACTGGAACAGGAGGATCGCAGGTTCAAAACCGCTTCAGTAACTTTGGCCCTCAGCAACTTAGTGAGACCATTTCAAAATAAAAAATAAAATAGGGTTGGGGGTGTAACTCAGAGATAGTACACCTCTGAGTTCAATCCCCAGTGCTTAAAAAAAAGAAAAAGAAAAGTTTTCTCTGCCAAAATAATTAGGTATCCATCCGAAGGTAGATTGAGTTTAAGTAAAATTAGATACTCCAGGATTCTTTCTGGATATGTTTTATAACAAAAGAATAAATTGAGGAGAACTAAATAATAAAGAATAATAATTTAATAATAAATAAATACAAATTTAATAAAGATAACTTAACAAATACAAATTTTAGAAAAAGATATATGCACATATCTGTTTTTACAAAAAAAAAATCAAAACTTTGATGACAGCTCTTGTAACAGCATTTCCTTAGTAGGAATCCTTCTGCCTTCATGCTATCCTGATCTTGTTTTTGTACATTTTTTTCTTAGACCCACAGCTAATCTCTGCTGGTTTGATCATCATTAGGGGTTAAAATGTTGGCTTCGGGATCTTCACAGCATATGCAAGGGTTGGCGTGTGCAAACTCAAGTATCCTCAGCAATTAGGAAAATAACAAAAGTAATGGAAAAGGTTGATAAAGTATTAAACAGTGGCAGCTTCAAAAACATGGAAAGCATACTCCTTATCAGAAAGTACTCAGATTCAATTATTTTGAAAATACGTCTCTGGCCTGTTAAAACACCAGCAGCCTCAACATTTGCCATCCAGAGCTGCACTTTGCTGTCCCTGTTCCGTTGTAGGAACCTGCACTGTGGGTCTGCTGGGTGACTCTTGTCTTCATCTGCCTCTGTTTCTTTGCATTTGTAGGAGGAAGAGAGTGTCTCCTTTTCCACTGAGGGAAACAATGACCTCTTTGCTTGCTTTGTATTTGCACTTGAAACACCCCTTTCATCTATGCTGGGCTCAGTTTCTCTATAAGACAGTTTCCTGTGCTTCCTATTTAACTTTGACCTTTGCTTATATCCATTTCTCTTACCCTGTGGCCCCCTGCCTCGAAAGATAATTATCTCAGGAGATCTCAAACTGTCCCTTATGGCAGAGCTTCTCAGGCAGGTGAACTGGACACCTATGTGTACCCTAACGCGGTTCCCGTAGTCCTCACAGCATCTGAAGTTATGGGAACCTTGAGGTTGGCCACCTGCAGAGACAAGAAGCCTCATGTAAGAACTGCATCTTCTCCGGCTTACCCTGTACTCCAGAAAGCCTTTTAACCACTTTAATTTACTCTATGCTCATGAGGTGAACAAGTCTGGAAAGTACTAGCTTATAAAAGAATGTGACTTCTTAGCACATGGCCAGTGGTCACTTTGGTCCAGTGTTTGTGGCCCTGCAGAGCATCTTAGCAAGATCGATCTGTCTGCCCTTATGACCTTTATTGACTTTGACTCACTATTGCATAATCTGTGGCCTCTGATTTATAGATCCTAGGGATGCAGACTCTGTATTAGAGAGAAAACTCTGTGCTGAGGACTATACTGCCCTCAGGTCATAGGACAAGGAGACTGTCACCAGGACGAATGTGCCACAGAAAGGCAGATCATTTTTTTCTCCTCCTCCTCCTCCTCCTCCTCCTCCTCCTCCTCCTCCTCCTCTCTTCTTCTTTCTTCTTCCATTCTCCCTTTTCCCACAACTTCATTGCAAGAGGGAAGAGTGTCCTGGCTTTTTATACAAATGCTTTTTCTCTTCCACACTGTTGCTATCCCAGGACAGGCAAATTCTTTTTGTCTATTGTAAGTACTTTGTAAATTGTAAGTTTTCCTTGATGTGGCTGGTACCTTGAACCATCTGCTTTCACAGCCAGGGTTTGGACCTTTCACCACGTCTGTGTTTATAACTTTTCTACTCCTTAATTTAGGGTTTTATATACTGTCCTGGTGCTCAGCGAATTCTCCATTGCTTTAATCACGCCTACACACACTTGCATCTTACTGCGCAGATATCTGACTTTCTACCACTTTTTTGCTCAATCCTTGCTCTCTTGTTTATCTTCCTGGGTTGCCTCGCTTTGGCTTATTCTGACCCATCCTTTTTTTTTTTTTTTTTTTTTTTTTTTTTTTTTTTTTTTGCGGTACCAGGGATTGAACGCAGGGGCGTTCTAC